>VWPV01014248.1:0-26300 GCA_013389885.1 Geococcyx californianus
GGCTCCTCAGACCTCGCTCGTCCAAGATAGCCAGGCGCATCACTCATGCAGGGATCTCCCATCTTGCATCTTCCCCCAATCAAGAAGTGAGCTGATATGCCAGGTGAGAACAAAGACCAGCCTGAAGGCCACCATCTGCATCCATCCCACAATAAGATGGTTGTGGAGCTTAGCTGAGGTGGATCTATCTCCCTTTTAGTATGAGTTTCCTCCATGCAGGGTCAGATTGAACAGTGCCCAAATGGCAGCTTTGGTGTCAAAACTCTTACTGGTTCCTGCATGGAAAGGTGTGCAGGGAGAGCATCTTGGTGTGCTGTGAGCTCTATACCTGCTTCTGGATGGTGGGCTGGTTGCGGAGGAATCAGACGGGTCTATGCGTTGCCCCAGCCATCATTTCAGCCCCTGATCTGAGAGGACATTTCTGTGTCTGGCCAAA
Organism: Geococcyx californianus; assembly: GCA_013389885.1. Classification (NCBI taxonomy): domain Eukaryota; kingdom Metazoa; phylum Chordata; class Aves; order Cuculiformes; family Neomorphidae; genus Geococcyx; species Geococcyx californianus. The sequence continues at coordinate 437 of VWPV01014248.1, forward strand.
TGAGTGGATGTCATGACCTTTCACTCTGCTACTGGGACAGTTCAGCTGAGGCAATGTCCCAGGGCTCTGCCAGCGGTTTCTGTATGCTGCTGCAGATATGTCCCATGAGCAGGATGTATAAGCAGCAGATTTAGGACCAGGCTCTCCCCCTGTGCCAGGACAGCTGCTGAGTAAGTGGGCACCAAGTGACTGGGCTTTTGCTTGCTGCCCCCAGCACTGGGAAGCTGGGTTCCCACTCTACATGGCTCACCCAGCAGTGGGGCTCAAAGTGGGATCCAAACTCAACAGAGGATGCATTCACAGATGGAAACTCTGCTGACCACCTCTGAGTCCCTAGCTATTAGGGACTTTATGGGCCAGTGCGTAAGAATTACGAGGAGACTAGGCAATGGACATTTTTCAGGCTTCCCACACTCTTGTAACAAAACATGCTGTAAAAATATTTTTCCTCTAGCCATAAACTCAAATGTAAACAATACCAAGCACCTGGCTTCACTGCTCACCAATCATATGAATACACAAATAGTAGTCAGGCCAATCCACTGTTTGCAAGCGCCGATCACGAACCCATCTAACACACAAAAACTAAGATGTGCCAGACCCTGTGCTCCTCGCCGTGGGTCAAAGCTCACTGGCGCTATGAAGATCTCCTGCTTGATGTGATCCTCCAACCCGGTCGTTGTTGCAAAGCCCTGGACAGATTGTGCGGTAATAAAGTCCTATTTTGTGATCTTGTACTGCATTGTCTCTGCGTATTGTGACCTCCCTGAGGGTGCAAAGCCCTCGTCCTTTACAGTGACACATCCACTTGGTTTTTGAGTAAACAACTGCAAAACACCCTTTTCCAAAAGCAGCAGCAGCTGCACAATCCTCTTCACACCCAGTTGCCGGCCACATGTCTACAGTGATGCTGCAGTCCTGATGTGTATTTTCTTGCCTTCCCCTCTCCCACACTGTCCAGCAGTTACACCACACATCACCCACCTTGCCACAGCCAGGCAGGAGTCAGTGTCCCACGGACAGCAAGGGCAGCTGTCTGGAAGCTCCCACTTCCAGAGTTTCCCCATTTCCAGCCACAGACAGCCACATACCTAGGGCGCTCCTGCTTCTTCTGCAAGGCAGTGTCATGTATTCCCAAGCGTATAATTCCTCCATCCCTCCCTTTCTCTTTGAAAATCCAGTGATTTCAGAGATCAAGTTGGCAGCTACAGAAATACACCCTCAGCTTACTGCCTTGCTAGCTCTTATCAGGGAGTGCAGGGACAGGACAAAGGGGGAATGGTTTAAGCTGAAAGATAGGAGATTTAGATGAGATATTAGGGAGAGGTTTTTTCCTGTGAGGGTGGGGAGGCCCTGGCACAGGTTGCACAGAGAAGTGGTGGCTGCCCCATCCCTGGAGCTGTTCAAGGCGAGGTTGGACAGGGCTTTGAGCAACCTGATCCAGTGGGAGGTGTCCCTACCCATGGAATTGGATGATCTTTAAGGTCCTTTCCAATCCAGACCATTCTGTGATTCTATGAACAAGACGCACAGTGGGTTTTTTGTCGTTTCATTCACTTTTTTGCTGCCAATAGTGATATCAATATACAAAAACAATGATGAGACTTAGCAATGATATAGCTCTTTATATTTTCAAATCTGTGTACAAACAATAATTAAACAAAGCAAGGTAGTATGCAAAACAGTCATTGCTTAGAATAATTGACTGATGAGTTGTGTTTCAGCAGTGACACCAGGATAGGAACAAGTGTGCTGTAAGGAAAGCGACAAACCAGGTCTTATCTTCAAACTTGGGATTATGAATGGAGAAAACAAGTGNGGACAGATTGTGCGGTAATAAAGTCCTATTTTGTGATCTTGTACTGCATTGTCTCTGCGTATTGTGACCTCCCTGAGGGTGCAAAGCCCTCGTCCTTTACAGTGACACATCCACTTGGTTTTTGAGTAAACAACTGCAAAACACCCTTTTCCAAAAGCAGCAGCAGCTGCACAATCCTCTTCACACCCAGTTGCCGGCCACATGTCTACAGTGATGCTGCAGTCCTGATGTGTATTTTCTTGCCTTCCCCTCTCCCACACTGTCCAGCAGTTACACCACACATCACCCACCTTGCCACAGCCAGGCAGGAGTCAGTGTCCCACGGACAGCAAGGGCAGCTGTCTGGAAGCTCCCACTTCCAGAGTTTCCCCATTTCCAGCCACAGACAGCCACATACCTAGGGCGCTCCTGCTTCTTCTGCAAGGCAGTGTCATGTATTCCCAAGCGTATAATTCCTCCATCCCTCCCTTTCTCTTTGAAAATCCAGTGATTTCAGAGATCAAGTTGGCAGCTACAGAAATACACCCTCAGCTTACTGCCTTGCTAGCTCTTATCAGGGAGTGCAGGGACAGGACAAAGGGGGAATGGTTTAAGCTGAAAGATAGGAGATTTAGATGAGATATTAGGGAGAGGTTTTTTCCTGTGAGGGTGGGGAGGCCCTGGCACAGGTTGCACAGAGAAGTGGTGGCTGCCCCATCCCTGGAGCTGTTCAAGGCGAGGTTGGACAGGGCTTTGAGCAACCTGATCCAGTGGGAGGTGTCCCTACCCATGGAATTGGATGATCTTTAAGGTCCTTTCCAATCCAGACCATTCTGTGATTCTATGAACAAGATGCACAGTGGGTTTTTTGTCGTTTCATTCACTTTTTTGCTGCCAATAGTGATATCAATATACAAAAACAATGATGAGACTTAGCAATGATATAGCTCTTTATATTTTCAAATCTGTGTACAAACAATAATTAAACAAAGCAAGGTAGTATGCAAAACAGTCATTGCTTAGAATAATTGACTGATGAGTTGTGTTTCAGCAGTGACACCAGGATAGGAACAAGTGTGCTGTAAGGAAAGCGACAAACCAGGTCTTATCTTCAAACTTGGGATTATGAATGGAGAAAACAAGTGCTGAGGACAGTATCCGAGAGTGTCCTTTAGTGTCTTTACACCAGGTAGGTAAAGCTAATGTATCTGTGCTGTCACACAGGAAGATTAGGGAATAATAACAGCTTATTGCAAATAATATACAGCAATATATATATGCATAAATATATATTCACACACATTTGATCTTAAATTTGTTAAAGACACCTCAGCTGAACTACAACAAAAAAAGATATTGGTATGACAAGGACGAAGATATTCAAAACGTAAAAAACACTGCAGTGACCTCGACTGTGGATCTTTCCATCCAGAGAACATAAATTTGTTACACCTGCTGAGGCCGGCTGTCCTCTCTACTTACAACAAAGAAGGCTCTTAATTCCTCTCTCGTAGAACAAGTGGAAAATAAAACATAGCCATAAAACTCATTCCTGCACATGCAAATGGTGTTGGCACAACTAACAGCCTATTTATTAACAGGCAACAGGACAGATCTTTGGCTGCAAACGTTATGAAACGCTGTACATAACCCAAGGACAAACTTGGGTTCTGTTTGCTACCCACCAGCTCTGACAGGTTCAGGATTTCAGCCACAGCCCATTTGGGGCAGCTCCCATTGGTCTGCATCATTCCTACCACAACCAGCTCAACAGAAACAATGAGACAAGAGGTTTTGTCAAAAGCACCATAACAGCTTAGGCACCTGATGCTGCTGGATGTACACGAGGGCATTAGATTCAGCTGCCTGGGTGCATTTTAGGGACAACCATCGCCTGCTGGGTGATGAAATACCCTGAACCCTGCAGCTGTGAATACCCACCCTGCCCACCACAGAGACCCACGCAACCTTTTTCCTTGAGAGGAAACCCAAAATTGTTTCAAATACTTTGGACCAGCTGTTTCCATAAAGGAATGGCAGCAAGCCCAATGCACCCTAAACCCCTCAGATTTGCACACAGCTGGGACCTGCCTGTGCTGGGACATCTGTGCTGGGAAAGTTAAAAAAAGTGAAGCACCTGCTGAGTGGACAAACTAATTGTTTGGCTCATGCTTTCAGTCTCCTGCCCAATAGCCTCTCCAGTGGAGAGCAGGAGGGAGGAGAAATCCCATCCCATGCCATCATTTCTGCTTTAGAAACCAGAGAAAACAGCAATTTCAGTGTCTCTCTCCTCCTCCTGCTTGTCAGGAGCTGACAGGAGTGAGCAGGACCAAGCTCAGGCCCCCGCATCACGGCGCAGTGTCGATCTGCCCCTGCATCAGCCCCCTCCCAGCCCTGCAGCACCCAGTTTAGTGTCCCTTTCAAAATCCACTTCTTGTCTTGTCCCTTGCAAAATCCACTTCTTGTCCCTTGCAAAACTTGTACCTCTTCGCTTTACATAACCCTGGGATAAATACCAACTCCTCTCCAAACAGAAGAATGCTAAGTAAAGATGCAATCCTTTAAACTCAACTGAAATCACTTGGTATTAGGAGAAAACCAACCAAACACAAAAATAAAAACCACAGTGATTCTGAGACAGGAAAATCATATTTTATACATTTTATTTCTGTGGGTTCTTAGGTTTTGATAACATTAGACATTTTTCTTTTGACTGTATACCTGAATTGCAGCTCTTCTTCCTTTTCAGTAAACTTTGGGATAATCTTCACAGTGGGCATTTTATGATGATAAAAATGTAAAGATTTCAAAGCGCAGCTTCTCTGCAAGCGTGAGCCTCCCAAACATTAAAGCCTAATTTAAGGAATGACAAGAATAATCTTCACTGTTTACAAAACTATTGATATTCAAAAAGAAAAATCTCAATTACATGGTGTCCATGACTGATCAATTCTTAGAATGGATTCTCAACTCCTGGTTTGTTATTTTTCGGAAAGACATCTCAGTTTCAAACCGGAGCAGTACTTTTCCATGGGACATATGTTCTGCCTTGTGCTACCAAGGACTCATGCACATTTTTGTTGGGAGAGCAGAAGGAGATTTATTTTTTCCCCCTGGGTTGACAGCAGTCTTCGACATCACAGAACTGGACTGATGAAATGCAACACCAGCTCTGAGATCCTCAGACTTTCAGCTGCAAATTATTTTTGATTTTGAGGATGTACAGAGTAATAGCACACAAAAATCTTCTACTCCTGAGTTTTCTATGCGGTAGCCAGTCATGAAAAGGCATCTCTAAGATGAGAAGATCAAAATTGCTGACTGTACAGAAACCCCACTGCTGCACACTCCTAAGCACGCAGAGTCACGATCACCATCACCAGCTACACAAGGGCAAGGGGGGGCTGCAAGCATGACAGCTACATGGACATCCATGCAGTTAAGGGAGAACAGTTGCTAACAAGCTCCTACACATGATACTCTTCACGCACAAGCAGTAAGAAATAATCTATAGTTATTACTAGGTCCTGAGTACAACCATAACTGATATTTCAAGTGTTAACCTTTAGGCCCAAATTTTCTAAAAATGAACCCACAGAACATATATATTTCAAACATCTATATTTAAAATTATCTGTTTTACTAACCTACAAACTTTATTACAGCTAGACTGCCATCTGGAGAAAAAACCCTTAAATTAGATTTCAAGTATTCATCAACATTCAAGTTGTTACTCTTTAAGTCCTTTGAAGATCCTGAGACAAACACTCATATTCGATCAAAAATAAGAAAAAAAAAAACAACAAACGATTAAAAAGACCTGAAGCAGCTCTCAGAGCAGCCCTGCAATTCCCATGCAAGGTAGCTCCCACTCATCCAGCCAGGCTTTTCAGACAAGACCACTCAGATTCCCAACCCACCTGGGAGACTCGCAACTACCAACAGAAAGGTCAGCCACAAAATTCAGCAGCTGCTGGAAGCTGAGTTCTCTCAGCCTTTGCAGTCGCTCAAAATGCTATAAATCACTATCTGTTCTGGCTCGGTGACGGTGATTTGTGAGGAATAGAGGAGCATCAGCAACCACAACTCTGCCTCCCAACATTTTTCCTCATATTGACTGCACAAAAAGGAACAAGCAAGTGAAGGAAGCCAGGTACTATTTTATTGACTCCCAGAAGACAAATATGGATTGCATACAACCCCGGAAAACTTCATACGTTTGAAAATCCCAGAATTATAAACAAGAGAACTCATTCCTCATAAATAACCCGACACCATTCCTTCATCAGAATGTTTTGGCATGGAACGTATTTCCTTTACAGTTTAATCATTCATTCAAACAGCTTAAAAAACTATGTCTATAATAATACTTAAATATATTGCTCATATTTGTGACTTCATAAAAAAAATAGTTTGAGCGAATATTTTCTAGTTGTCAAAAAAATCCAGAGAGACACCGACTTTTGCATGAGCATTTCAGAAAGATGAGTAAAAATAATTTGCTGGAAATTATCACCAGACTTCATTTATCAATAGACTGAGCCCCTCAAAAATGTGTACTTCACTGAATAGCAGCAGTGATCTCAAGAAAATGCACATGGTGTGACCAGCGTTCCTTCAATCCTACAGAAACGCACGCATGTGTTCAAATACAACCACAACAGAATTTCCGCAACGTGAACCAGACAAAGTTGATCTCAAAGGCAGATGCCCAAGCACTGGCAAAATCTGACCATATCTACTTAAATTCCTTCTGGTTTTAGAATTGGTCAGTCTAAGCCTCAGCTGGATGATGACTGCAAAAGCCTTGTCATGCCAGTGGAGGCCATACGAGCACTCTTGGTTTTAATAAGAAGCAGACAGGATGGCTTAAGTCAAAGATGAAGCTGAACTACCCCAGCCTGTCTGCTGCAGCTTGCAACATTTGTTCCTCTGGCATCTGGAAAAGACAGTAACCTCCGGAAGCACCACAGTCTTTTCTGAGGGGATCAATAGGCCATAGAATTGCTCCTCTTCCCACAGCAGTGCTCGGCAGCAAGGGATTGTTTGCACCTCAATGCACTAGTTCCAAGACACTAACCCAGAGGCTTCAACTAACGCACAAGTCATTTTCAGGCTTGATAATTTCTTGAAGTTGAGAATGGGTTTTTACTTGAGCAATAACGAAGCAGCACATATCCTCAGCATTCACAAGTGGCCAGAAGTGGTTTTTTAATCAAAAGTATCTGCCAAGTATCCCCAAGTATCTGCCAACACCCTCAAGTTGCTGGGGCTGAGGTACAGCAACTCCAGTTACAGCTTTGTGATGCACAGGCTTTGGCCATGAAGCCGCCTGAAGGGATGCACGCTCCACTCCACTGCTTCTGCAGATGCACTAGCACCACTCTAAACTGGATCTCTGACCCAATGTGGGTCTAAAAGTAACGCTTAACTTCAAAGCACAGATCAGCCTGCTGATCTGATGTCTCATGTGGCACAGACAAGGGCCAGTGGAGCAGAGGAACAGGAACCAACAGTTGGAGCTGAGATGCACCAATTTGGTTTTGTCAGGCGAACTCCTATGTCATGAAACGTCAACTTCATCGCTATTAAAGGGAACATGGAGGATGTCTGAGATGCTCTTTGGAAAGCACAGGTGATAACTGGATGGGCATGAACCAAGGGATGTGTTTGGACACATGTTGTGTGAGCAGAGAAGCAATAGAGGACATTGTCTCATAGTTCCTAAATGTTATGTTCTAAAAAGTGTTTTTAAAAATACGTTCTACACACTAGCTAATCAATCTGATCACACAGTATTTCCCTTCTATCTTACATTTTTTACATAAAATAGAAGTGTACCCTTTCTAATTGTCAAAGCAAATGAAAGCATGTTTGAGAGCAACTTACCTAAGGAGCTTCATGGGGACGATCATACATGTAAAGCCAAAAGTCAATGAAATCTCAGAGACACAACAACTTGGATGAAAGCAGATATAAGTCAGAGGAAAGATGTCTGAACAACTTTTTGTCCATACAAGAGTTCTTCATTACTTTGAAAGGAGAGCAATCAATACCCAGCAAGTGATTGGTTTTTGGCAATTCAGGCTTATGCCTTTAAAGTGAGCAATTTTTTTTAAGTTGTCATATTACTTTTACAGTTACAACTGTATTCTGGTGAATTCCGGGGATATACAAATCATTTACTTCTAAACAGGTTTCTGCACATTATAGACTAAGCTTCTTAACTTACAAATAATTATTTTGCTATTTCCAGTTTACAATGGTAAAAAAAATGAAGACTTCACAATATGTGCAAATGGGAGGTAAATGTATTTTTAAAAACAGAATAAAAAGCTGCATGTTAAAAACTAGGTCACAGACTAATAAATACATACATCAAAGACATGTAATTTTCAGGAGCTGGTTTTAAAGAGCAAGGAAGTGGGGAAAAACTAGCTGTCCAGACTACGTTCTGGCTCTGTGGTCTATATGCTAGAAATACCTGCAGTTCAAAAACAAGTTAACAGAGGAGTAGAATCAGCTTTGTTACCTATTTTCTTTTAAAAAAATTAAGCTACTTCCTAAAAGTGTGGTGTAAAATCTAGAGAAACTTTCATTTCTTCATGCAGTTAATGACATTGAATTAAAAAAAGAAATTATTTTAACCCAGAAAAAATGAGTCATTGTATACTGTAAGGACAGCCTTACCGCAAGTTTTCTACAGCAAAAGTATTTCTAGAAATACACCAGAAATTACTTTCCCATAACAAAATATACAATTATGTGGCAGTTCATCATTGAGTGTCAACACTTAGGCAAAACAGAAAGTTACTATGAAGTTTTTTAAAAAAAAAACACCAAAACCCAAGGAAAAACCCCCAACTGCAAACAGTAAAAAGATGTTTTGACGGCTGTGGAGATGCCAGAATGCAATGCTGGACACCAGGAATTTCCAGAACAACTCCCTTTCCAAAGTGATGGGCAGTTTGTGAATTAGACTGTGAGAGAAAACTGATCCTGTTCTATGGGCTTCTCCACCCAGGCTCCCAGTCCTGCCTTCAGGAATGCTTTAAACAAACACTCTTTGGCAGTTTGATACTCAGTGGCTCCTTGCTTGGTTTCATGGTACAGGTTGGGCTTGAGGATCTTTGAACGCAAGCTGGAAGAAAGCTGTGTGGATTAAAGACAAGAAGAGAGACAATAAAATACAAGCCAAACAGGTTGAAAGTGACTCAGTTACTAAAACAAATACTATCAAAAGAAGATCATGCTTAGGGAAATGCAGACAAGTACAATGCAGTGCTCCTTTCAGCCATCACGGCTCTGTACCCAGCTTCACTGAACCCAACAGCAGCACTGGATTCTTGCAGTGAGCCCTTCTGCAGAGCCACATGTGGGCAGAGGCACACTCTAGTCCGGTCTTGCCCCAGCCAGTCTGCCTTTTGTTTTCTCTGCATTATCAGCTGCCGTTGGTGGAAGAAATCCAGGCACTGAATAGCCATGGACAGACATTTTCTTACAGCTTTTTTTTCTAGGAGAGGACAGGGCAAAACTTCAGTAGTTTCGACTGGAGTGAAACTGAGATTGTGCTTTCAAATAAATGAAAATAAGAAAGCAAGCTCAAGCTCAAAGGACTCATCCTTTGTTTACTTAGCTATAAACCAAGGATTATTAGATCCTTGCATGCATTTTGGACCAGACATCATCAAATTCAAGAATAAGCTAAACAAATGCATTGTTCTTTTCCACTGATACATGGAGCAGTAGCTAACATCAGGCTCAGCTTAAAACAGGGTCAGAAAGTGGCTTCTGAATACAGAAAGTGCCACCCACAGGTATTTCATTAAGAATTAAGAAGTGTAAAATCTAGCACTCTGGAAGATGTACCTTTGCGTGAATACGCATCCAGCGGCTGTAAAAAGCATGCTTACAAAGGCGAGATGCACGACCCATTTCATCTTTGCCGGTTGTAGCATTAATAATTTCAAGACCAGTGTCTCCTACTGTCCAGTTCACGCTGAAGTTTGGTGCTTTCCCTGGTTGACGGGCTTCTGCATTGCTAATACCTGAAAGAGAAGTGATACCTAATAACAACAGTAAATACCAATACTTGTGATTTTGGTATTTTTACTGGAGAGTAAGCAATACAGCAGAGCTACTGAAATCACAATGCCAAGCAGTCTTACAAGCAGATCTTTTATTCCAAGAAAATTCTCCTGCAGATTTTTCACTGGAAGTACCACTGTGATCATCTCATTCTCATCCTGGCTAAAGTGCTCTTCCCCTCTGTCCTTGCTAGCAGGGCAAGTAAGCATTGCTGGAGCCGCGAGAAAGCAGCCTCCTCAGTGGAGGGGATCAAGGAGAGGTCTGTGGCAAGCATACATGGGGAGTACCTTGCCACATCCATCTCAGGAGGATCTGGTGTTGCTTATAGGGCAATCCAATGATCTAATTATTAACCTGCTAATAATTACGAAGAAGCAAAAAGGCGGCTTGGCTCCTGCACAAGAAACCGCTGCTCTCAGAGCCCACTCAGTACCTGAGGGTAGGAAAGGGCAGATACTGAGAGGTTTTGGCAGTCGTAATTCTCCATTCAATCCTCTTTCACTCTGCTGTTGTAAAAATCTAGGTGCATGTTGCTTATGTCATTTCAAAATGGGCGTGAAACTATGAACTCTGGTCACATTTCCACATACAGTTACAATTCAGCCAAAAAGTTTGGACTGCAGTCTTATTCCAAGAGGTCACACTTTTTCAGAAGCGCCTGCCATGTGCTTTTTTACTTTCCCTCTTAAAAATGGAGTTAGGGCAGGAGCAGTGATATGAGAAGGCAGGATGCCTTGCAAACCAAGGCATAAAGGTACATTTCAGTAGCTGTCAAGTGCCTTTCGTTAAAAGCTACCAATCTACTTCCTCCTCCTCCTGGACTATGTTGAGGCATGGCATGACAAGCACAGGCAACAACGCTGATGCTGTGGGAACCAAAATTGGACAAAGTGAGCCCTATCCTCAGCATTCTCCAGAGAAAGACAGAACTGGCAGACATTTCAGTCTTCTAGCATAAATCCAGCTGTGCTTTAGCCGCCTCCCCACTTTACGTACCCATTGCTATTTACAGTGCCCAGAAATGGCAAACTGCAGGACTCCAGAGAGAACATGGATCATTTTGCTCAGATGTTAAATTGTGTAACACCTCTGAAATATGACTGCATCTCTCCTTATAGAGAAATAAAGCCATTAGAGTCTAACCCAGGCATGAAGGAAGGCTGGCTGGCTGGCCCAGACTGCCTAGGGTAGGATTTATTCCCCCACGGCACCTCAACACTGCAGAGATGCACTGTATATAATGACCGCGGTACTGTACTTGAAGATCACAGCGGCTGCTGCCATCCATGTGCCACTCCTGCACATGGAGCAGGACAGTACTTGGTGCTTGCAAATAGCAGCCATGGCCATGAGTTTAGGTTGTGCGTGCTATGGAAAAGCTGTGGAGCACATTGCTTTTGATCCTGCAGTCATAACAGGAGTGGCAAAAGGTTGTTAGGATCTCTCAGCAGTCTCACTAGGAGAGAACAAGTGATATGGGGAATTTTTTTTTTCTTTCTAGGAAGTAAAGATTTCATTTTTACTGACAGTCTATTTCACTGACAGTCTATTTCAAATATGCTCCGAGGTCACACATCCTAGACTTTATAAAATCTAGTGAACTTGTATAGGCATTGCAGCAGGATACATTTCTTGCCGGCATTTGAAATATGAACTTAAAAAGAAAGTTAAGCCAGTTCCAGGCACCCAAGCACAGGACTGGCTCACTTGGCCTGAGTCTCACACCATCTGTGGGCCCAGCACTGAGAGTGTGAGACCTACAAGGTCTGAACAACACCGCAAAATTCAGTTTGCTTACTATAATCAATTCTTCAATTAATAAATGAACAAACATTTTGAAATATCAATCTTATTGAACTTCCTGAAGCTGTTATATTTTTACACTTGGTTTATGTCAACCTGGTCACTATGACTGACGATTGGTATTTAAGTAAGTAAGTAAATAATAAAAACCAACCCTACCACTGACCATTTTTTTAAGTATAAGCTGAAAAAACTGAGAATCGGAACAAAAGCTTCCAGAAGAATTCTTTTCTGATGTCTTTGATGAGAGAGCCATCCAGAAGCTGAAATACAGGAGGATGCTGTGGATTTACTCCCACCAATCTGTAAACTGGTGAGCAGGGATGTGGGATCCACATAGTAACCATCCTGGGAGAGCAGCCAGTGGTCCTTGCTGAGCAGGTACCATCAAGAATATCACAAAAGCAATGCTTGAGGAAGACCCATCAAGAACAGGGCTTTATGACAAGAAAAGAGACAAAAAGTGCTCCTCATAATTTCTGCTGTCCTTCCAAACAGTTGGCAATAAGCATGACACCTCCTGAAACCTCCTGATCGTGCCCAAAGCAACTTGTCCTGTGCCACTGAAGTGCAAACACTGCTGCTCCATGACTCATACAACATAAGCCTTGCACCTGAACACGTGTAAATTTTGGGTGTACAGAAAACAAATCTCAACTCTGAGGCTCCAAAAGCATATAAGTTCAAGCTGGTTTTGTGAAGCTTGTGTGAAACAGACTCACGCTGACAAATGCCTTAATCAAAAATTGGTTTTATCAAAACTACTGAGGCAAGAGTGCTAAGAAATCACCAGCGCATGACTAGTGGGTCAATCATAATTTTTCTTTAATTTAATTAGAACTATACTATTACCTTTGGTTTTGTTCCATACACTACTCAGCAAGTACAGGGATCAGTTACAGTTCATCAAGTGCTGCAAAACATATTTTGCTCCTTGAGCCTGCTCCTGCACTAATAGCTACTCAAACATCTGCAGCATCACTAGCACTTGCACAAGCAAATAAATAAGGATGAGGAAGCTGTAGCATGCACTACATTTCCATGGCAATTATGCAACTGTATTCCTTAGGGTTTTTTTGAAAATTCAATAAACAACAAACAAACATACTCAGAATTTCAAATACACGTAAATAACAACACCCTATTGAGCTGCTTAATTATCAGCACAAACTCTGGAGAGATGGCAAAGGAAACCCTGAAGGTGGGTCATGGGTAGCATGGACAGGGAATAAAAGGGTCACCCCAAAAGCAATGTGTCTGGTAACATTTTAGGTGGATCATATCTTCCCCTTCAAAGTCTAGACATGAACACAGCACAATAAGCCAAAACTAGGAGTGGTAGATAAAGCTAGATAGAGAGTAAAATATTTTATTCTCCTTTGAAAACTGATATAACTAAGCTATTTAGAGAACATCAGAGCTTACTGTTGAATATTATTATACTTCGGTATAATAAGAAAAGGCAAAGGTCACAGCCCTTTTTGCCAGCACTTATATAAAAAATAATAAAGCCTGACAGTTCTTTGAGGGTAGAGCTCAAAAAGCTTCATTTAAAAGGAGACAGAGAGCTGAAAAAACAGTGTGAATGGGAGGATAAGGCACCAAGGATACAGGCAAAAACTCACCAGAGGTTCTGCTGAAGGATTTATTTTTGTTAAAAAAAAAAAAAAGCAAATGTAAACACCAGTCAGAGGCATAAGCATTTATAATAACCACTCTTGCTGCAGTGGCTGAAGTCTTCTTGTATACAAAAACTGGATGAATATTTTGCAAAAAGGATGGGTGGATTCCCAGATCATTCTCCCTCTTCACCCAGGCCAAAGGAGCCACCTCTAATTGAAGTACCAGTAAAAAAACTTCTAGGATATGCATGTGAAATAAGCAAACACAATTTATGGCACCCAGACAATATTCAGTTGCGTTCAAGGAAAATAAAGATGCAGCAGCAGGAGAGCAGTCATAGTACATCTCATCACAAACCACACAAATTCTCCAGGATGAGAAGTGGCCAGTGTGGAGTTCAGAGGTGTGCCAGGGAGTCAATAAACATGACATCTATACCAGGAAGGCTGCAGAAACTATGATACTGCCATACTGGGCACAGATGTAAATCAACAATATTGGGAAAGACTCAACAAAAAATGCCTTACTAACTTGAAGAATGAAGGTGGCCAGAATGACATGAATTCGTTGGGAGTCTAGGGAGTACAAGGCCTGTCTGTTTGACGTCTACCTTAAAAACAGACTTAATGGACATCTGGATGAAGATGGTCACCTTGGGAAGAGCCAACACAGCTGGAGACTCTCAAGCCCTGTGCATATCTGCAAAGGGAGTGTGTGAGGAAAACACAAGGTGAATAAGATTGGTGATGACAGTAATTTATTTAGGAAGGTAAATAAGAGAAGCAATTGTAAAGAGTAGCAGAGGAAAAGATCACAACATTGGATGACTGGGCAATAAAAATTTTTCACAGATAAATACCAGCTGACACATATTAGGAAAAAAAAAAGCAAAGCAAATTTTGAATAAAGAATGCTGCATTTGGAGCTGGATTTGGGAATAAAATTTTGGTTTCCAGTACTGTGTTCCACCAAAAGCTCAGGTCAATGACCAACAGTAATCAAAGGAAGCAAAATGAACATTATGAACTATTATTGCCTGCTGGCAAAAGGAGATATAAGTAGAAAATCTCCTATGAAGAAAGAAAGATGATGAAAAGACAATTTTTAGCAGTAAATAACAGCAACTCAGTCTGACTTTGACTTAATGCGATTGTCCCTGCAAACATCAAACTTGTTTTATTGGAGAAAAATACCCAGATTTTACAGTACTTTCTCAGCTAAACAGGTGAGACAGTGGGGAAAGACAGCTGTTTTTCTTTAGTTCATCCCTCAGGTACAAATGAGTTACCATCACACAGTTGTGAGTGTGGTACCAGGAATAACATAGGATTAGGGATATGTATTTCTGCAGTTTGCACTGCAGATAAGAATACAGCGTAAAATGTGTGAACAAAAGAGCAGAAGGGTAGCTACCCAAATATCCCAGCTGAATTCCAAACCGACTTCCTGTGTACTTTTGAGATGTGTACTTTTATGAAAACTCAAGAGCTGAGAACATTTCTGAACTCCTTCTCCTGCTCAGTGAGTCCTGGCTGAACTGTTTAAACAGATGGTGCTATTTCATGACAAATGGATTATAATAATATTGCAGAAAGATGATGTTTAAGAAGTCAAGGTACTATTGTATTTTGTGAAAAGGATAACAAAACCTCCTCCCACCCCACCCCAAACCTGTCATCTTGAAGAACTGATATAAGTTGCACAAAATCAGGCAGGAACAGTCCACACATCAGCTATTACGCCCACACAACAATTTAATATTTGGTACTGTGAGTGTTGCAACTGTTACTTACTTGCTATTATAAGGACAAATGCATTATTTAACATTTTAATACACCCAATTTCAGGGAATCCTTATTAACTACCTTTCTTATGTAAAGCAGTGCTGGTTATTCTATAGGCTCTTTTCCTCACATCCTCTGTAAATCTATTTTAAAAATTCATGTCAAACTTTAAACATGCTTTAAAATACTGAGGGTTTTTTTTTCCTGGAAAATAAACAGACACACATCAGAAGCCAAGCTCTACAGAACAAAGCTACGCACACAATGAGAGGGAAGAATACGAGATTCCATTTTAAAAGTCTTCACAGTATTACTGTAACAGCAGTTTTAGAATTTAAGACACTTCAGAGCTTTTCTTTGAAGGTCATGGCTAAGTTAGAAGTTTCAACCTGTTAATTCAAATACTGCCATTCCTCTTAGCCCCACTAGAGCCAGGATCAGCGCAAAACAAAGATCAATACTTCAGTGTTCAAGAGCAGGTGCAAAAGACAACAGTGGCTGGGGCTTGCCACATTGCTGCCTGTCTGTTGGATATATTTCAAACTCTATTAAAAATATTCCCAAAGAACATGCCACCAGGATCTGAATGCAGCCTCTGTGCATTATGATTGGGTCATGCAAACTAGTTGGGTGCCAAGCTAACTAAAGCCAATGCTTCATCCAACAGACTTTATGGCACAAAGAAATACAACCAATGGCAGCTGAGATGTTGTCTCCGTCTTTTAGTTGGTTATTGATATAGAAATTCTGAACCAAATACGTCTATCTTGGCATATTGATTAATGATGTCGCCATCCAACAAATATCTGCAATGGCAAGAGAAGTGACAGTGAAAGCCAGCACACTAGTGGGAAAAGATTTCACTAAGCTGGGGCCTTCAACTTGCCCCACATTTTGCTAGGTGAAACTGCATCCAAAGGTTCGTACCCCAGTTCTTTCCATCTTTTAATTCAGGAAGGGTCCTTGCTATGGTATCTCTGACCTAGTAGCTATATCAGGTTCAGACCATAAGTTCTCTGTTTTAACCAGAAAGCAGTTTACTCACAGGACATAATTTGCAAGGTTTTGAGAACTGCAAAATCACATCGCTACTGGAACAGACTTAGTTACCGGCACGGCCTTCTCCATTAGATACTTGCCACTAAGTAAAGGTCTGTTGAGTGTATAAAGAGGTGGTAGATCTTCTATCTCTGCTATCCTCTGGTATACGGCTCTGGATAGATGATCCCCATGATATAAACTCCCCAAGATGATGCTAGAGAAGTAAATTGGCTCCACAAAGAGGCTAAGTAAGGCTCCTTGAATACCCAATACGTTCCACCTAAGAGGGAGGGAAAAACAAAACAAAACAAAACAAAAAAAACACTTTCTTTTTAATGGAACAAGTAACATCTGCCAGACATAATAGCAGTCAATCACAATGGACCAGACTTTCAACACTTCCTCTCAGCCTCCATATGACTATGGTAGTATAGCTGTGATACCTGCTAAAATTTCATAGATCAGCTGATGGGATGGCCCAACAAAATCCTGAGTAAGGTGACCTATGGCAACAGCCCTACTGTTAGCATCTCCTTAAGGAGCAGAATCCATATCTTTACTCCCCCACTAGTGATGCATTTCCAGCACCCGAATGCCAGGGATGGACAGTATAACAGAGAAAAGCAAACTGTGGGATCCTCAGACAGAAACAGTAGCTGATGCTTCCAAAAGACACCTGGCAGTGAGCAAACCATCCTTCCCAAAATGCAAGAAGGATTGTATCTGCAACATCTCATTACCACAATGGAAAGCTTGTCCTTGACATCCCTGCCAAACTGCCCACATCCTGTTGCCAGAAAGGACAGGTGTAGTTGCTTGCAATATGCACGGGCAGGGAGAAAACTGAATCTGAAAACTGAAAATATGCGCAGAGTGCTCATACTGTGCTGCTTCATAGGCTCTAACAATAAAACCCAGTCTGCACCACTGTAATACGCCCTGGATTAGGTGCAGTGCCAGGGGTAGAGCATGCATAGGAGCATAATAGTGCAGGTTTTTTGTACTCTCACTCTGTATTTAAGTCATATAAAGTACTTTTCAAAACCTCCAGATCTCCTGCAGAGTATTTTAACTGCCCTTGTCTCTGAGGTACACTTGCAAACAGCTTGGCACTCCTGAAATAGCAACTTGAGTGCGACTGCAATGCTCAGACACGAGGAGCAGAAAAGTTTCTTTTGGTACTTGAATAAAACAGATGAGCACAATAGAAGGTCTCATGTTGATATAGAATGGTTGTCCTTATTGAAAGGTCCATCCTTAACCAGGCTGCAAGGTTCCCCTAGGAAAACAGTTCCTAATAGTGCTTCTTATAGCTTGTGCTGGGGTGGTATTGCTATACAACACCATTAGTTTAGGCTAGAAACTATACAGCACAGCTGCTTCACTACTGCAAAAACTGAACTACAAGACTTGCAAAATGTTTTTAAAAAAAAGGGTTAAACAATTGCAATCCAAAGGAACAATTTCTTTGCATGTCTTTATTGAGGATGGAAATGGAGGCAACACGTAATAGCTTACTCACCTGTCATTAAAATAGCTGACCCTACTCAATAAGTAAAAATACTGTGCTAATAAAAAATAAGGCATATTTTACATTGAATAAGGGCATATTATATATAACACTGAAAATGCAGTCAGCCACCAAATGTGAAAATAAAGATATAAAATGAAAATTGTTGCTTCTCATGCCCTATATGCCTTTCTAAGGACCTTACCACAATTGGAATTTTGTAAGCACAGATGTATTTCAACTGCTGAATGAATCACAATTGTATTTTCTTATTATTTGCAGTATTACCTACATTAAGCACAGAGGAGCATATGGACTGTACAGACATAGACAATGCTATGGAAGAAGAATCAGGAAATACTTCAAGACTAACGATTGCAAATTGAGGCCTTACAATTGTATCTGAAACTTGTAGACACACAAACTGAGCTTCCTTGTGAGGCACATCACATTTTACCTTTCATGAACAGTACTTGAGTGATAGATGGACATTTTAAAAAAGGCCAAAGCATTCCTCTGGCAAACAATAAAACCTTGACTAGGTCCTTTTCTTTGCTTCACCCTTCAGTGTGTCCAGACCTTCTGTTTTTCTGCTTCTTCCCACACTTGATAACCTCCTCTGGCATAGAAAATGAAAGCTGAAGTTTGTCTTGCTCAACTTCTTCTGATTAAAAGGAGTGTGGACATCTAAACAAGCTTCTGCAAAGTGAGCTGTGTGAACTGGTACTAGAAAAGCTACTCCTTGCCTGTTCACACACCTGCTGTTTTGCTGGAGTGAGCTGCAGCATGTTTACCATTGTGGCACATGCTCACGAGTACTGGATTCAGAACAGTTGGCTTGCTGCAAGGACAAGGTTGAAGAAACCACACAGCCAAAGCCTCATAGTCATAGAATGGTTTGGGTTGGAAGGGACCTTAAACATCATCCAGTTTCAATCCCAACGCCATGGGCAGGGATACCTCCCACTGGATCAGGTTGCCCAAAGCCTCATCCAACCTGGCCTTGAACATCTCCAGGGATGGGGCAACCTGTGCCAGTGGCTCACCACCCTCATAGGAAAAATTTCTTCCTAATATCTCATATAAATCTCCCCTCTTTCAGCTGAAAACCATTACATCTCATCTCATCTCATCTCTGCAATCCCTGATAAAGAGCCCCTCCCCAGCTTTCTTGTAGCCCCTTTCAGTACTGGAAGGCTGCTATAAGTCCCCCTGAAGCCTCCTCTTCTCCAGGCTGAACAACCCCAACTCTCTCAGCCTGTCCTCATGGAGGAAGTGCTTCAGCCTTCAGGTCATCTTCTTGACCCTCCTCTGGACTCAGTATGTTCATCTACAAAGATGCTACGAAATTATGAAGAACCTCAGACTCTTCATATGGATTAGGCACGGTTAGATGGTGGTTAGGTTAGTAAAACTAGCTTTGACTTTAAATTGTTATAATAAAAGAACCTATACTTTTACACAGAAAAGTACATTTGTAGCAGAAACTGGTAGTAGCACAGAGATAAACGTGAAACCCAAATGAAGTTCTGCAGATTGTAATAGAATCAAAAGAAAGGACTGCACGGGGACTTTCTTGTTGTTCCTTTTTTATATTGCACTCCTCTCTGTCAAACAGTAATTTCTCACTTCCATTAGCACATGTGCCATAAACAACATTTATAGATATGATCTGAGAAGAAGCTACACCAACACCACGCATCAGTTTTCAAAAGGCCACATGCACTGCCTCCTGAAACAGTAAAACTGCATTATCCTTCCAGCTTAAAAGCAAAATACTGTCAATCTAGTACTAAAGTTTACTGAAACCCCATCTTTTTTTTAAGTTAATGGGCCTGCTCTGCATTTCCCTACAAACCATGAGATGCAGAGCAGAAACATCAAAATTTATTACAGAAAAATTTATTAAAGACAGTGTTGCCTTTCTGGTGAAACAATTAAGCAAAGGATTTTTTTCTTTACATTAAAAACAGTATCAGAAAAAAACATTAAAAAAAAATATCAGAAAAAGGTTAAAGTAACTGAAGCAACATAAATCCATCTTACAATCTCAAACCTTCCAGGGCTCAGATGTAGTTTACAGCGGAGAAATAAACCTTCCTACCCTGCAGCAGCGCAGACACAGATCCCGGCCACAGCATAGTGGTAATTTTGTTTGATGGCTCAAGAAAGTGATAATAGAAGGCACTATCCCCCACCACTAATTCAGCAGTTTAAACCCCTCCTGCACCAGCCATGGGTAAAAATGCAGCACTGCACGTCAGAAGACCTGATCTTGGATCCAGTCTTACTGGGCAGATCCCAGAGCAGACTAGACCCATGCAGTACCTTTTCTCACCACAAAGGCAGGAAAATGGCACCGCATGTGCAACAGAGAAGACCATTAAAGCACAAGTGTCAGCAGAATACAGGAATGCTGCATCACATCAATGGTGATACTGAAATGACCAAAGCAAGACACACAGATTTGCTGAAGGGAAAGAAAAGCTCAGCAGGCAAAGAGACATCCTCCAACATAAAACTTCTCACTGCAAAAGTCTGAGGCACTTAGCTTAGCTGAGCATAAAACCAGTGCCTCTTGTGACAGAATTTTATGTATTTTAAGTGTTCTAGTTTTAGGATACTACAAGAATTTTCTTTTCCAACCTTTATAAGACTTTAAAATAAAATTAGCATTTAAAATACAAGCTTTTATATTGATATAAAGCACGATTCATAGGATTTAGGTATCGACTGCCACCACTTACATACAGGTGCTGTGTTTTGGCTGGGGCTCTAGAACTCATTACAGTGAACAATGACAAACCAAGCAGGGCCACAACTGTTGCGCTGAACAACTCTCCACCAACAAGTCTGTCACTGGGGCAACTGGTGCAAATAGGGATACCTGTTGCCAAACACCAGCCACATATTCAACAGCCTGCAATGCTCTCAATTTCAACTCTGCAGTTCTACACAGCACAAGGAAAAGCAACCTGATGTGACACCAGAAATTTCAAAGGTGACATTATTTACTCATCCTGAACTGGCCTTCTGCTTCAGACTTGGCTTTTGTGAAACAGAAGATCATTCAGGGTCACCAAGCAGTTTGGTTCACTCTCTGCCAGGGGCTCATTGAGGTGATATTTAAGCCCTACCATGTTCAATGAGGCAACAGTTTCTAAAGGTCTTCTAATGATAATTAGAAGAGTACTTAAGCATGAAAAGGGAAACAAAAGATGCAAATGAAAACCACAGGTCTCCTTTTTTGCTCAGACAGACCAGTCAACACACCACAATGGCCTTTACTAGGGCCTTGATTGGGAGGTTCAGTGTTCCCATTACTACACAGATAAGCTACTGCTGCTTTTCTAGGACAAGGAAAAAGAAATTACAGCTTTATCTGACTGTCTGGCCACTAACCAACTCCAAACAGATGATAAATATAAGGAGGATGACAGTCAAAGGATGCTGTAATCTGCTGCAGTTATAAAGTGAGAAGTTGCACTCCACCATCTCCCCAGTGCCAAGCCTGAGTAAAGAGGACTATGTCTATCAGAAGGGAGCCTCAGCCTGCTTGTTTTATTGCTTATACAGCTCTCCATAAAGTCAGACTAGTGACAGGATTCAAGGGGTTTTTTTAAAAAAAACACAACAAAGTGCTGGCCTTGTATTTTGAAGAGGCAGTTTCTCTAGTCCAGTTTACAGCACAGATCCACAAACAACTTCAGATCACCGCAAGAGGCAGGGAGATGCCGAGCACACATGGGTATGGGTGCTGAGAGTCTCCTAAAACACTTCTGCCATCAGAGAATACACTACTGACTGAAAGCACGCTCCCAAAACCCAGCTGAAAGCTAGCTTGACTTAGAAAGGAAACAGGCAATAGAAAAATGACGGTTTTTTTCTGCAGGGAATCTTATAGATTTCAGTGAGGCCACTCTGCTGAGCAAAATGATGCAAGGTGGAACGAACTGTGTGAGGAGAAACAAATTACACCTGGTCTGACTGACATAAAGAATCATAGAATTGTTTGGACTGGAAAAGACCTTAAAGCCCATCTAGTTACAGCTCCCCTGCCATGGGGAACAACTCCCACTGGATCTGGATGCTCAAAGCTCCATCCAAGCTGGCCTTGAACACCTCCAGAGATGTGGCATCCACGACCTCTATGGGCAACCTGTGCCAGTGCCTTACCACTCTCACAGGAAAACAGTTCTTCCTAATATCCAACCTAAATCTTCCCTCTTTCAGCTTAAAACTGTTCCACCTTGACTTATCCCTCCACTCCCTGATAAAAAGCTCCTTCCCAGCCTTCCTGTAAGCATGTACAACATGTATCCTTTTAGCAACCTCTAATTATTCCTTTCTAAACTCCCTTACTGTTTCATATATTCACTGTTTGCAGTGAGGAAGAAATAATGCATAACAACTCTTATTAACTGTCTTATTTGGTAACAGGTATATTATTTCTCTGATAAATTTCCATCAAAGTTGTACCAGCAGATCATCTTTATTGACAAAGTCTTTCTTATGTAAAACTTCTGCTTTCCCTTGAGTTTCTGTTTAGCATGAAAAATTCAGTCATCTGAAAAAATTCAAGTGTGAACTAAAACCAACTTCAATTCAGACACCCTGCCAAGTATTGCTTGAGGTGCCTTATATCCCCACTCTGTTCTACAATTCACAGATCCCAATGCCCGCTTAGCTACAGTGAGACCAAAGGACAAAATTTCCCATCACCAAGATTTTGCCATGTCCTCTACCTTGTCTACAAAAGTAATCCATAGTGATCTGAAAGTAATCTCTGCCCAAGTGCCCAGAGAAATGCTCTTTCAAGCCACTGCATCTCATCACCTTTACAGACTAGAGCCCGACAATGGCCTTTGCTAATTTGTGCACACGAATTGTGCCACCTCCTTACTATTTACGCAAAGGACATTCTCTGTGCAGTGTGTTCACCTGAAGTTTTATAAGCAAGCACTGCATTGGGGAAATCTGAATTTTACAGATTTATCATACTCACTGATTTTCTTAGTCTATATTCACCACTTAGATCCTATCGTTAACATCCTGGAGGGTGGATGCGCCTTCTCAACCTTTTTGCTTCTCTCAATCACACTATATTAAAAAAAAGAGGGCACAAAAGCCAGGGACCAACAACAAACCAAGAGGAGTCCTCTTTTGCTATGTTGTTGATATTTCTGCTTTAGACTACCACATGCTTAAAGAAAAGTGTATCTACAGTGGATTCCTAAAAGTCCTGTTGATTATTTCATGGCATACGGCTGATTTCACAGTTCTCAATATATGAAAAGGTAAGTAAAATTTAACTCTGCAGCAGGTTTCACAGAGAATGCTTGTGCATGTCTTGCCAAAAAACAGGTTGAAAATATATGCTTCAGGTAAAAACTCTTCTCTGAACTTAGCAAACCCAAACTGCACAGAAATTCTGCTATATGCGCTATTTTAGAGAAAACATAGACATGAGTCTAACAGCAGTAAGCAATAAAGCTTGACTTTAATATCAAACATCTTAGTATCACTCTCAATAATTTTTGTGAAGAGAGCAGTACGGAAGAGGGGAATCTCTACACATTGCATTTACAATAGCGTACACGTGGAACTGCTGTCAGAATTCCTCACAGGAAAATAAGAGTCTCTTGCAACTACCAAAACTGGAGTTTACTGTTGAAAGAATGAAGTTATACTTTGATTAGCTGCAACACCTGACAAAAGCAAGTGTTTACAATTCAGAGCTGCTCTTATTAACATAATTTATAAACAGGAATGACTATGAAGAAAGGAAAATTATTTAGTAAGCATTTTGTTTATGACAGGCTTTTACTTGTAGCTGATAGCAAGGAAGAGAAGGTGTCAGCATGTGAGAAGTCCAACCATCCCCAGAAAGCACTTTGTCTCCTCATGCGCATCTCCTGCCCTCCTCCATGTCAGAGGTGGACAACATCTCAGATGGCAGCTGTCCTGGGGAGTAATCCCAAAGGCAGGCTTAGCTTACCACAACAATTTCAAGGTCTTTTGAATTCCAGTGTGAACCAAGAGCTCTCCACAATCGTTGTGCATGCAAGACATGGAACATCTTGCTTCTTACCGTCAAGACATTGGAAGTCACAGACCCAGGTGTGCATATTTGCAGTAGCTGTGCCTGTGGGTTTTCCTGCATGTTTCTGGTTTCCATGACTGCTGTGATCAGCCTGCCGAGATTGAGGCCAGCAGCATCTCCAGGGATGCTTGCAGAGCCCTGTAGTGGCCTTCACCTGTGTAGCTCAGTGACAAGCATTTGACTGTCTAAGCAACCATATTCCATGTGGTTCATCATCCATGTGCAAGGACACTTCTGCTGCTCAACTTTAACTCAGACTCACACTGGGCAGGTTGCGACCTGTTTGCTGTAGACGTCCATCTAGCTGGTCTTTACTATCACCACCAGGCAGAACAAATGGGCAGAGTTGACTTCTTTCAGCTAACCACAATCTCTTCTGATTTTACATCTGGTTTCTCTTTCTTTCCTTAAGAGATTAACTGAATCTCTATGAGCAGCCCAGACCTTTCATGAGTCACAGCATAAACAGGCAGCAACATTTTTACATGGAGTAGAGTCAGAGCTGCTTTTATATCAAGTGGCTCCGTCAGCAGTCCACATTACAAATCAGTAAGAGAAAGAAGTCCATCGTCTGTGACAATAGGACTTCTCACAAATGCCTTTTTATTTATCCAGAGGTCAGATTTGCACTTACATACAGGAGGATCTGGTTTCCCTTGTAGCTATACCCAGGCTGGGTCCCTCCTTTACTGGTGTTGCCTTAATTTGCTGCACACCAGTGAGCCGGGGGTCAAGACTCATGTCACTGGTTTGAGCAGTTACATGAGGCTACACCTGGTTATTTAGATGCTGCATCTTGGGTAGTGGTTTCCTACCAGTTTTACCTAGGTGACACACAGCCACCACAAATCAAAGCAAATATGTACACAATGGCCACTGTCCTTTGGATTAAGAACTGGCAAGAAAAGTTGTTCTTGCTATCGTTCAGAGATCATCAGCTCTGCCATGTAGCTTGCCACTTGGAAATTGCTCTCAAACCTGAAGACAGCTGGATGGGCATGGACGTAGCTGCAGAACTTGCAGCCTTCAGTGAGCATGCCTGGGATTTTTAAGATACGTCCATGCAACTTCATTTGTCTTGGAAAAATTGGTGGTGGAGTCAAGAATACAAAACCATCAGGGAAATAAAGAAAACAATTGAGTTACAAGCATCCATTTGGATTTCCCACTTTGAATAAGTACAAAATGAGGTCAGTGCACAGGACGTGATGTTCTTTCACACAGAAAGTTATCAGAAATAATATTTTTGTTTCTTCAGATTCAAAGAGCACCAGTGACTTCCCCTTTAACAGCTCGACCTAATGTCAAAGCACTTTCTACTTCCTAAAGTCTTCCTAGAATGAAACAGGATGAAAAAAATCTCACTCTTCTCAGCAAGACAATAGTCACAACTGGAATGTTCCGTGACAGTTAAGTAATTATTTGAAGCCAAAAAACTGAAAACGAACATGGGCAGAAAAACACATCAAAAAGACAATGACAAAACCACACATAATAAAGTACCATGGAACAAGGGTTGGATACATTTAAAATAAATGCACGTATATTAATGTCCCATATTAGTCACTCTGGTCACAGAAACCACCCTAACAACACAATGCAGTGCCAGCAAGCACTAACACACTAAGATAATCCTGTTCTAACACTTCTGACCCAAACTGGATTATACTTGTGGCCTTTCCATGTTCCTCACACTTTTTCTTGGATGTTCCTAGCAGGCTCAGGAGGGTGCTAGACAGCACACTGCCACAAAGCACTCGGAGGCTGGAAATAACAGCTCGGATTATATATATAATCCACACAGGTGAGGTTGTTTGGATACAAGGAGTTTTTCTGCTTGTGCAATCCTGCACCCCAAATTTATGCACATCTTTTCCAGGCTGGGACTGTGAACTACTGGGAAAGCTCAGTGGCAATTCCCAGGGCTCAGGCACACTGGAGGACTGACTGCTGGACACTACAGAGTAACACATTCTTTCAAATGTAAATGGACAAAACAGGGACAGAAGTGTCAGGGAAAGGAAATGTTAAAAAAAAAAAAAAAAAAAGAAAAGAAAAAAATAATATGAAAAGCTGGGCCTCCTTACCCGTCATACAGTCTTTGTTCTGTGTCA
>VWPV01014249.1:0-20033 GCA_013389885.1 Geococcyx californianus
TGAGGAGCAGCTGAGGGAATGGGCGTTGTTTTGTCTCAAGAAAAGAGGCTTAGGAGACACCTTATCTTTCTTTACAATTGCCTGAAAGGAAGTTATAGTGAGGCGGGTGTTGGTCTCTTCTCCCAGGTAACAAGGGATAGTACGAGAGGAAATGGCCTCAAGTTGCATCAGAGGAGGTTTAGGCTATATATGAGAGGATTGCCAAGCGCTGGAACAGTCAGCCCAGGGAAGTGGCTGAGTCACCATCACTAGAGGTATTTAAAAAACATGTAGATGGGGCACTTTGAGACATGGTTTAGTGGTTGGACTTGGTGGTGTTAGAGAAATAGTTTGTCTCAATCTTAAAGGTCTTTTCCAACATAAACAATTCTGTAATGTCCTCAGCACAGAAGAATCTCTGCAGGACCTTCAGCTGTGGTTTGCTCTCACAGCTTTGTGTGAGAGACATCAGAGATCTCTGCATCTACATATTAGTCAGAAATTGCTTTATTTTTAGCTGAGTAAACCAAAACTAGCTGGGTCCAGCAGCTGTATTTGTAAATGTGGAGGTTTTAATTCTGGTGCACACTGCACATGCAGAAGTTAACAAGCTGTACTTACCAGATTTTCTGGGTATGCACAAATCAGCTTTATACATGCTACAGATTGCTTCCTGATATATGAAATGAGCCTAATGTGTCCAGAAAATCTGACAGAGCAATGCAAAGACATATTAGTTTATTACCCAAAGAACTATTGCATTACTGGGTGGTAAATGCACTTGCTCAAACTTAACTTATAGCACATTTGTGCTGAGACTATGCCAAAAAATTACACTGATTAGTCTGAAAGATATTAAGCATGTTCTCCATAACATTTGACATAATTTCCTACAACAGCATGCTGTACCTTTTCTTGTTCCAGACATAGAATTTATATACTGTTTTCCCTTGTTCCTTATTCAATAAACCCAAGCAATGTTTTGTTTCATTACAGTTATTGTTACAAAGCCCTTCTCCA
The DNA here is from genome assembly GCA_013389885.1 of Geococcyx californianus. Classification (NCBI taxonomy): domain Eukaryota; kingdom Metazoa; phylum Chordata; class Aves; order Cuculiformes; family Neomorphidae; genus Geococcyx; species Geococcyx californianus. Next base: position 1,000 of record VWPV01014249.1, read on the forward strand.
AAGGTTCTGCAAAGATATTTTGAAGCTTTTGTTTATTGCAGTGATTTTTCAGTCATTTTTCTTTCACTCTTTTAAAGATGAAGTGATTGAGTGACCTTCTCCCCCATTTATGATAAATGTAGCTTTCTGATAAAAAAAAAAGTCGATTTCCCTCATGCTAGCTTGTGAATATTTAAAGCATTTTCCTTGACCAAGAGTTAACAACAAAAGTAACAAAGACTGTGATCACAGCATTTGGGGCAGCAGAAGCAGCAGATTGTAGATCATAACTACTGGCAGAATGCACTCTTGTATTCTTTACAATGTTAATTCCACTAGATGGAACAAAGTCATGACCTCATCATGAGCTGTGTGCTTGATACTGGTCATTCAGCCTTCAGAAAGACAAAGCAGAAATAGAAAAAATTGAAGTTATAAAGAGCAGCAAGGCCTTATTTTAAGAAATATGTCCAGTTTGGTCTGCATTTAAAGCAAGTGAATCCTTTCTAGAGACCCTTGTAGAAAGCAAAGAGGGTGATCAGAACACTAGAAGACAAGATCTAGCTGGAAAAACAGTTGAGTGAATTACTGTTATTTAATCTAAAGATCAAAAATATTTAATGAATTTGTCAAAGTTATTTTCAGATAGTTAAAAAGTTGGTTTGAAAAAGGAGAGAATATTAGAAACCAAATTTGCTTTTTTTTTTAAATATATGTAATCAACATACTTATATTATAATGTTCTTTGTCAGACAAGTTCCATTGTAGCTGAAATGCTCTGGCTCACTACTGTATGAAAATCATTGAGATTTCAAAGCAAGACGATGAAGTATCATATTTGTTAGGTTAATTCAATTGGCTTTTTATGTGATTAAATAATAGTGTTATAAACCACAAACGAACTAGTCAAGATAGGCAGACGAATTACTTTTCATGAACAAACAAGCATTTGAATTGGAGAGCATACAAAGAAAATATTATATGAAAACCCTTTAGAAATAATCATCAAAACAAATTTAATTTCAGAACCTGTGGTTTTTAAGCAGGTGAATTGTGCTGATATTAAAACACATTTTTGAATCTTGTTTCATATTCTATGAATAAAAATTATTCCACTGAAGCCAACATGTGTCATTTTTCTTTATGAAGCTGGGAAACCTTTTGTATTTCCACTGGTGTCTGTTTGTCAGCACGATGACTAGCACTGTTTAATTTTAAAAGGAATTTGTAACTCCCTAACAAGGATCATAGTAACAAGTATCTCACTTTGTGCTGACAGAAGTCAAACTGACTAGATTTTGCTTGGTATATCCTTGAAACCTGGTATTTCCAGCTCTGACATGATTGTGCACTCATGAAAATGGTGGTATAGGTTACTTAAAGAAGTAATAAAAAAGAAGATTAAAGAAAAGCTGTGAAATCACTATTTCCTCCACAGCACAAAGGATAATTCTGTAACACTTTTATAAGAAATGCTATCAGCTATTTAATGCCAGGGATAAATATCTAATGTGAAGAGAAAATAAATTACTTGGGATTGTTTGACAATTTCGGTATATGAAGATAGCAATTCAATTCCTTTTGTGCCCCTATTTCCTAAATGTAAAGGTAATGAGATAAAAAATAACTTCATGACTTGCTTACATATTGTGGGTTGGAAAGGCCTTGCTCTAGTATTCTAAAAGCCAAGTGTTTTTATTTAAGATAGAAATACAGTCTATGATCAATAGAAGTCAAGAAGGGAAGCAACCTTTCTCAGTAGAAACTTCTATACGAATCCCTCTTCTATGAGACTATTAATTGCTGTATTGTGTAGTTGCCTTCTTCCCCATTCAATATATTAGTAAATGGACATTTAACATTTGAAGGTGAAAGTAGGTGAAAGTTAGTAAAGATGAATCTTCCATTAAGCATCTAACCATGAAAATAAAAATTTCACGATTATCTTTCCTGGCTTCCTTATATAAACTCCTATTGTCAGCTTACATCACTCTGAACTGAATCGGAGTTGCTTTTATTTAAGCCACTTGTGTTATAGCACTTCACTTTTCTATGTATATTCTCTGATCTTTGCTTGAAGAAATTAAAAACATAGTCATGTAAAGCTCATAGAATGTAAATTTGATTTTAAATTAGTGAACACTGTAAATTCAGAAGTTCAAATTGCTGCTTGATAAGAAAATACTCTGAGATATCTGTGTAAGCTACCACGGGCTGACAAATTTCTCTACGTCAGCTGAGCTAGAATATCTGATCAATGTACATGCTCTTGGCTCTTGGCAAATACGACTATGTGATTGGACTTGGCTCGAAACCTAAATCAGGCGAGGCAGTAGATGATAAAAATTTGATGCATTTCTGGGTGTAAGCTGAGTACATACCCTGGGATATTAAACTACTAGCCTTATTATGAGCTACCCTGTATCACCTAGCTAAGTGAGAGGACAGAACACTACTGCTTATAGATATACTGGATATCTCTTCTGAAGACAGAGCTTAGTCAAATTTCAGTTTTCATTCCTCTTCTAGGCTTCCCACCACACCCCACACCACCCCAAGAAGAAAATTCACAGTATCACAGTATCACAGTATTGTAAGGTTGGAAGAGACCTTTGAGATCATCGAGTCCAACCTATGGCCCAACACCTACACCTACTACCTACACCTACTCCTACTTGTCAGTTACACCATGTCACTAAGTGCCTCATCCAAATTCTCTTTGAACACCTCCAGGGATGGTGACTCNCCTCTGGACACCCTCTAACATCTCAACATCCTTCCTAAACTGAGGGGCCCAGAACTGGACACAGTACTCAAGGTGCAGCCTGACCAGTGCCGAGTATAAGGGGATGATTACCTCTCTTATTCTTTAAGAGTTTCCAACCTGAGAAGGGAGTGTGATGAGTTTGACAGGCATATAACCCAGCTGCCCACAGAATGCAGGGATAGGACTTCCCTAGAGATCAGTCTGTGAATTTGCAGCTCATTCCTGAACTCGGGCAGTTGATGGAAACCTCATTACCTTCAATGCTAACTGGAAAGTCTACATCTTCGACCCTCATTCCCCACAACAGCAACACATAACACAGTGCAAAATAAATTACATTGAAAGCAAAGTACGACAAAAAATAAGAAAATATATATATACAGTGTGGGTATAAGGATGCATAGAAAATTATATTGATGGGATCCATATGAATGAGTTTATAACATCTCTGCCCTGCTTCTTTCCCCAGGCTGGAACAACTATTCTCTTCCAACCTACTCTGCAGATAAAAGAATATGAATTATTTTTATGTATCTGCAGTGTTCTGCTTCTATGATCCACTTGTACATTTTTCCTTCTAAAGCTCACTTTAATACCTCCCACTTCTCTTTAGCTGGTGATTGACTTAGCCCTTAAAATGTTTTGTGATAGTAATATAAGAAAGCTGTTTAAAATGAAATTGTTTTTTACTGCTCCATGGAAATGTAATTTAGATCAAAAGCAGATGACTGGGTTGTCTTTTCAAACTGATTTATCTGTTGTAAACAAGGTACATATGCTGAAGAATGAATTACTTTGGAGAAATACATACTGTTTCACAAAACTTCACGTGTATGCCAGTAACAGGACTGTATGACAGTAACAGGACAATCCTTCATGTTGCTATATAATGGTTAGGACATCCACAAACTATTAGTCATTGTTGAGTAGTCCCTGTTGAGTAGGAAAAAACAAAGAGAAACAAAAAAAAAGAATTTAAATTTTGAATTTTAATCTTCAAAGGAACTCCAGAATCAAAATTACCATAACAAACTCATAAAATCACAACATATTTTAGGAATTTTTAATCTACTAAAACCTGAAAGTTGCATATATTCTAGTAGGAACTCGTTTAGTTAAAAGGTCCTATTTTGGAGCACTTCAAGGTTTCTGAAATAAGACATTGATCATGTTTCTTTTCCACATTAAGCAGTGTGTGCTCATTGTGTGAATCTGTACATGACTACTGAATGCTGTCTTGCATTGCAGTACATGTTCCAGTTTCTGGTCAGTCAGTGTCAACAGCTCCTATGCTGTCCTCTATACAGATGCTTGCGTGAAAGGTTTTGGGGCTCGGATAAAAATTTCCATTAATCTAGGATTGTTTTCCTTTCCCCAAAGTCTTTTTGCTTGTTGAAAATATTCACTGAAAGATAATGTTTATCTTCTCATTTAAGTCATTCACCTGGGAAAAGTGTTGTCTAAATTCAGTGTCGCCTAATTGTGCAAACTTTTTTGAAGAAGTTAGAGGAAAATTAATAGGCATGACTTAAAAAAATACCATGGAGCCCTAGGATTACTCTGAGAAGAGCAATCTGAGATGTAGGAGATCTCAGGACAAGTCTTTACTGTGAATCAGGCAGAAAGGCAATTTATTGATTTGGGTATCAGCTGAAAATGCTGAAGAATGTGCATATCCTAGAGACAGGATGAGAAGAAATGGCTTCAAGTTGCACAAGGGGAGGTTTAAACTAGATATTAGGAAAAATTATTTCACCAAAAGGGTTGTCAAGAATTTGAACAGGCTACCAGGGATGTGGCGGTGTCACCATCCCTGGAGATATATAAAAGATGTGTAGATATGGTGTTTAGGGACATGGTTTAGTGCTGAAATTGGCAGTGCTAGGTTCAAGTTGTACTTGGTGATCTTAAACGTCTTTTGAAGAATTGTAAACAATTCCATTCTACTACATTCCATTCCATTTTTCGGTGAGATTAATTTCTCTTCAATATCCATAATCTTTTTTTGAATGTGTCAAAATATAACATTTCAGTATTTCATATGCTTTCTTCATTTGTATTTTTGGAAATTACTTGCTGAATTTAACCTCAGTACATAGATAATTCACACTTAATGTAACTACAGTTCATAGATGTTCTGCCTAAGGTACAGGGTATAATGATCCCAAGGAACTGATAATGTGGCTGAAGTACACAGTACTTCACCCTCTGAGGCATGGTTAATAGTTTTTGGAGTCATAAGAAACCAGCCATAGCTTGGAGTTATCTCTGTTACAAATAGGATCAAGGAGTAGTCAGAAAACCCTACTGGCAATTGAATAATTCTACACTAGCAGACAGAAGCATCATAAAATACAGATAGGGAAAAGAGAGCATCAGCAATCTCAGCCATCAGTAAATCTGATAAGATATTTGAAATAATTTTCATTAACATATAATATCTGTGCCAGGACAAAATGGCACCATGTTATGTAGATTCGTCCATGCTGTCCTAGACATCATTATATTCTTATACTCACTGTTTCTGAACTATGTTTCTTTCTACAGTAGTCTGATCATTGAGGTAATTAGTTTCAACTTTATGTACCCATTTTTAATTATTAGTAAGCATTTGTAACTAGCTGACTAATAGATTTCAAATGATACCATGATTATTACCAACAACAAAAACCATTTTTTCAATTGTTCCTGAAAAAGATCATCTTACAGCAGAAGGAAGGTATCAATAAACACCAAAAGTAAAACTGAGTAGGATTTGAACATTAAAATGATTCTCTAAAGGAGCTAAAGGATGTTTGTATTTTATACACTGGAAGACGGGATGATGGGGGCCCCAGAGTAGAACACATTACTCCAGGTGGGGTCTCACAAGAGTGGAGTAGAGGGTAAGCTGTTGTTCTGATTGTTTTCCCAGTAATTTCCTTTTTTCCTGCTGATATCAGAAACAAAAATGCCAAAATCTCTCTTCGTGCAGAACATGATTGATTTGACCTGCAGTGAAAAAGCTCATATTGCTGAAATTCGATCTGATTGTGCTCTAAAAGTATTAGGAGGTTGAATGTTTGGAAGATTTATTTAAACACACGTAAATACAATCCTCGCCTTTCATTTGAGTCATTGTAAGGTTAATGTTTGACATAGGGAAATATGGTTTTAGAAGGAGGATTCTACTTTGTAAGGTTTAAACTTATAGTTATATTCCTAATTGGGCACATGGTTATAATTACATGTGTTTAAATAATTTCTGTAGGTGGCACTTCTGAAAAGCACAGGAAAACCCAGCAAGTCCCACAATTCAAATTTGTGGGTAACTGTACTATAATAAAGGAAAAGAGGAGTCCCAAGATCTGTTAATTCAAATATTTTGCTACTTATTATTTATCAATATTTGTAAACTGATAAAGAAAGTAAGTACAGAATCACAGAATTATTTAGGATGGAAAAGACTTTTAAGGTCACAGAGTCAAACTGTAAACTTCAGACCGCCAAGTACACCACTAAACCATGTCCTTAAGCACCACATCTACATGTCTTTTAAATACTTCTAGTGATGATGATTCAGCTACTTCCCTGGGCAGCCTGTTCCAATTCTTGATAACCCTTTCAGTGATTTTTCCTGGCACAACTTGAGGCCATTTCTTCTTGTACTGTCACTTGTTACTTGGAAGGAGAGATCAACATGTACCTCACTACACCACTTTTCAGGTAGTTGTAGATGACAATAACGTCTCCCCTAATCCTCTTCTTCTTCAGACAGAATAGCTCCAGTTCCCTCAGCTGTTCCTCACAAAACTTATCGTGCAGCCCCTTCACCAGCCTCATTGACCTTCTCTGCACATGCTCCAGCCCCTCAATATCCTTCTTGTAGTGAGGGGTCCAAAACTGAACCCAGCACTCAAAGTGCGGCCTCACCGGTGCAGAGTACAGAGGGACAATCACTTCCCTGCTCCTGCTGGCCACACCATTTCTGATACAAGTGAGGATGTTGTTGTCTTTCTTGGCCACCTGGGCACATTTCTGGCTCATATTCAGAAGGCTGTCAAACAACTCCTCCAGGTCCTTTTACAATTGGCAAATATAGAGTAAGTGTTGTGGTTTAATGGCAGCTGGCAACTAAGAACCACATAGTGCTTACTCACTTTCCCCTGGTGGGATAGGGGAGAGAATGGGAAGGGCAAAAGTGAGAAAACTCAGGAGTTGAAATAAATATATTTTAATAGGGAAAGCAAAAGCCATACATAGACAAAAAAGAAAATCAAGAATTAATTCACCACTTCCCATCAGCAGGCAGATGCTTAGAGCCATCTCCAGGAAAACTCCATCACACTAATCACAGTAACACAGTATTGTAAGGTTGGAAGAGACCTTTGAGATCATCAAGTCCAACCTATGGCCCAACACCTACACCTACTAACTACACCTACTCCTACTTGTCAGTTACACCATGTCACTAAGTGCCTCATCCAAATTCTCTTTGAACACCTCCAGGGATGGTGACTCAACCACCTCCCTAGGCAGAGCATTCCAGTGAACAATTACCCTCTCAGTGAAGAACTTCTTCCTAATGTCAAGCCTAAACCTCCCCTGGTGAAGCTTGAGACCGTGTCCTCTCGTTCTGTCACTGGCCGCCTGTTACTTGGAAGACAAATGTCATCGCTCTAAATGTACCCCATTGCTTCTTCCTTCAGCTTTATATGTTGAGCATGATGTCATATGGTATGGGATATCCTTTTGGTCAGTTGGGGTCAACTGTCCCAGCTGTGTCCCCTTCCAGCTTCTTGTGCATGCCTATCCTACGTGCTGGTGGGGTGGTGTGAGGAGCAGAAAAAGCCTTGACTCTATGCCTTCTACTCAGCAACAATGAAAACATCCCTGTGTTATCAACACTGTTTTCAGTACAGATACAAAACCTAATGCCATAAGCTACTCTGAAGAAAATTAACCCTATCATATCCAGAACTAGTCCTGTAAAAAAAGCTTTTACATTAGTTAGAAGAGAAATAAAATGGTTGCTAGGCATAAGAGATGACATTCATAGAAAAAGCAATACACATACTAGTTTGACTTGCTCTAAATCTAGAAGAATCTCTATAACCATGTTATTGAAAACCAAATAAAAATAATGGAAAGGATACAACCACTAAAAATATCAAAATAATATCAGAGAAGTCAAAATTCAGTTATATGAGTCTAAGTCTGAAAGCAAAGTAGTTCAATGAAAAACTTCTTTCAAATAGAGAGGATTAAACAGGAGAGATAAACGTAATGAAGGAACTAGATGCACAAATATGTAATGAAAACTTGGATATATACAATTTGTCTAAAGAAAAGAAAATTTAAGATGCTGGAGAATATAAAAAATACACAAAATATACAGTGGCCAATTGCGAATTCCAGACTAACATCATACACTGTAGATAGCTGAGATATAGCACCCTACAGAGTTCATACCCTACACATCTTGCCAATCGTTGGAATCCATGAACAAAAAAAAAAGTTAATCGTGGTCTCTTAACACCCTTTAAACAATCACACACGAACAAAGAGCAAACCCCACACATGGAGGACCCAGCTCTCTTTATGTATAGATGTGTCTGTTTGGGTTTCAAATTATGATGGAAATCCCTTGAATATAGAGTACAAGAAATGATTAAAACTGGGTAGGCAGTTATGTGCTTGAGGGGAACAATGCCCTTCATCATTTCAGCATTTTTGCAGGATTTCCAGATATTTTCCTATGTCAAATCTGAATTTATATCCCTGATCTTTCTCCTGGAGTGTTTTTCCTTGCCTTTATTCTTTTGCTAAACCACATAATCTGCTCTTGGGGAGGTGGCTTGGTAAGCAGGACAAAGGATCAGGCTGATATCTTTCCTAACGAGAATTCTGACACCTGTACAAACCAGAATAGAATGGTAAAATACACAAAAAAATCTGGAGATGCAGAGAGCAAAGTAATCATACATGAAAAATAATAGCTCTTAAATAAACTGTATATTTTGAAAGTCCCTCTAATACTGTGAATGCAGTGAAATGCAATCAGGAATTCATAAAAGCCTATGTTTAATGGTTATCAAATTTGAACAGAATGTTTTCTATAAAACTATTTAAGAGTGTCACACCCTGAAGCTAGGGATTACAGATAAGCTGCTGTCTGTGAGACCGTATTTGATACATTAAAGACCATGAATATGAATCCAAGAAAAATGTGGTTGGAAATTCCAAGCTTTGGGATTAGTTGTTAATTTGTTAAATGCATGTTATTTGAATCCCAAATTACATTTTCATAACAGACCACATGTTCCATATATTAGCTTATGCAACAGAGTTCATCAATAGATTTATTTCAGATGCTGGTTTAATTTGCATTTTTTATAGAATTATGGATAGAAACTATTGTTTTATACTTCAAAAGTCAAGTTTATGAATTTGCTTATCTATCATGAAAACATACCAAAGCTAGATTCTAGAGGAAGAAGGCATTCAATGAATAAAGAAATGTGATTCTTAAGGTAGAATTTGGTTGGAGATTTTTGTTATTTTTATTCTATTTTATTTTTTTAAATTTGCCTCTGTGTTTGCATTTGCAGAAGCCCCATTGAGCTTAACAACTCAGGTATGTGGATCAATTTTAAAGAACACCTGTAATAAATTCCTTATGTGAACTTTTTTTAGGGCAAGAGCAAAAATTGGCATACAAGTCTGCTCTTACTGATGCATAACTCTCACTGGAGCCAGGATCTTAGGGTGTTGGTTCTTCGTTAGTTTTTGGTTTGTTTGGGGTTTTTTATTTGTTTGTTTTCTTTTTGTTTGAAAGCTTAATTTCAAATGGAGGTCAAACTCTTAATTCTCCTGTTTGACACTAATACAAAAGGAATAAATATTAACAAAATAGGACGGAGTAAGTCTGCCGAGTCAAAGGTATTGAAACCTCAATGTTAAATTAAAAGGAGACCTAGCATCAAAAACATATCATTTGGATTATTTCACAGCTCAAAAGTCAAATGAAGTTCCGTTTCAGAATTGCCACAACATATTTTGCTTATTACCGCTATTACAAAATCTTTCAAGAAATAAAATCCCTAAATCTGCCCATGACTATCCAACCATTACACACAGAATGTTTTAAAGGCCTAGAATTCATCACTTGTTTGAAAGAGGAGACTCTCTGACAAAACAGATCTGATGCTTCTTCAAGGTTTCAGTGTCATGAAGTTTCAGTGTGCATTTAAGGTTATGGCTTCAACAGCAATTAAAGCTGAACTGAATCTTTATTGCTCCTTAAAGTAGATGTTCTGTCTTCCTTGGGCCTTTCTTTGCTTTCTCTAATACCATATTCTAATTCTTGTGTTTCTTACCAACACTCTTGGGATCACATAAACAGCCAATCAGATAAATATTTTGAAAGAAAGTATTTTTCTAGGATTAATTTTCAGATGTCTCAAAGAATTTCTAGTATTGACCTCTTCTGTGTTGCTTAGGTAAGCAAAGCCATCCATGAGTCCTCTGTCTATAGTTCTTCTGAAAAAGATTACTTTAGGAGGAGGACTAAAAGATGGATCTGAATAACTTCAGTGTAACATAAGACACATTAGCAATTTCTTAAAATATCCTTCAGTAAAGTTAAATGCAACCTGTATAACAATGCTGCATTTATACCATTATTATATAGATATGTACATGCATACCCTGTATTACATATTGTATACATACGGTATTCATAACTTTTTATCTTCATTCATGGCAACATGAATTTAATGTTTTTTTAAATATTTTTCTACATTAACTGCTGCAATGTCTCAATAATTCCCATGTAGCCATACTTCTTTCATCAACTCTAAAAAGGTAAAATCTGCCTATAAAATCACCTTTGCAGACCTTTTCTTTTTCCCTTTGCTAGTGTTCATTCCTTTGAAAACATGAAATGTTATATATCTTTTTATTTGGAAGTAAGTGAAAGCATCAGAGAAAACAGGACATTTTTTAAGAAACCCAAATCACTGTATCATAATTTAGAAGATTCAGAATTTTGAGTCCCATCACTGAAAAATCCCATCATCATATGCAACCCAGGTTAAATTAAAATTTGGCCTTGCTGCATCAGGTCTTGGAGTCATAGGCTGTTGGAATGTCCATTCAACAATACTACTGTAGCTGTCCTCGAACTACAGACAAAACTTTCTCACCCAGAAGTTGTTGACAAAGTTACTTGTAAAATCAGGGTGCTCCATCTAATGCAAATTGTCTTCTGAACAGTTCTCACATGCTTTCATAAATGCTGGAATAATATAAATTTACTATCACAATTAAAACACACATGAATTTTAAGCGAAGTACGCAAAACTCAGTTAAAGGTATCGTTTCATGCAAAGAACAGCTGTTGAGAGAAAACATTTCTCATTTTCCACAGCAGAGGAAGCAGAAATTATATTGAATTATAGCCTTTTAAGGAATTTCAGTTTACTATAGGCTCAGCAGAAGCTGATTTCTATCCATCAGTAAAATCTCCAAAAGATTCTGCCTGCAAATGGCTTTCAAGTTTGCCCTAGCACTCAGTACAACCAGGCAATATATATGCAATATAGTGACCCTACAAAATACTCACAATAAAAAGCTGGAACTAGGAAGCACTTAGACATTAAGTAATAGGGTGATTAAAGGCTGTAGTAGCATATAATCAAACCAATGAACTGAAAAGGAAACAAAGGACTAGCCAAACAAGAACTAGGAGGTTGCAGGAATTGTTGAGCAAGGAGACATGATATCTGCAGGGGTGGAGGAAACACTGGAGAGATTGAAACAGTGGAAAAAGACGTCAGTATTCAATTTCTAATGAGTAATCAAAGGCTGTAAAATGTTGCATGAAAGCTTTTCAGATTTTTCTTAAGGTCCCTATTCTTTGAAACTGCACTCATTTCTTAGCTTCTAATTCCCCCAAGTTAATGTGCCAAGTTTCTGCCCCTGGAGAGAATCCACTTTTCATCTGAAGTAAAATATATTGTTTGGCTACAAGAACTGCTTTAGTGACTGTCACTTTCAACAACTTAGAGACCTTCCATGATGCCGGGATATATAAGAAAATACAGTTTTAGGAAGTATTATCATCTTTGTCTACTTACTGTTATCAGATTCATATTTTACCAAGACAGTTGAAGTATGGGAAAGTCTCAAAACATCTTGGTAATCCTCAGCTCCAAAGTATCTGCTTTGTCACAGCATGTGTGGGACAAGTGCTTGGGCCAGTCTTAATCATAACCAATAATACAGTTTTTAATGTCTTTCACAAGGTTTCCCCATAGGCTAAGGTTAAATGATGTACACAAATCTTATTCTGAGGACTGGCACAAATGATTTGAAATAGGAAAAGTCTTTTGGGCCAGTATTTGTAACAGACTGCATGCAGTTGACCTCTTGAACCTGATGCACATTTTTCATATCTGAAGTAATACCACTTATTAATATTCTCTTTCCCAAATGAAACAGAATGAAACAAACCAGAATAAAACAAAATAAAAACCTCCAGGTATGTGAGAATATGTTTGTTCTTCAGGTTCGATGGGTTAGATGATAGATGTATCTATCATCTATATAGCCTATATACATTGATGGATGTTAATACTACAGGGGCTGATGTGGAGTCTCTGAAATTAACTGACCAATATAATCTTCTTATCCATTCTCTTTCACATAACATTTTCTTTAATTTTCCAGTCACTCACCCCAAAGTTAAGAATTAACTTCACAGAACCTAGTATATGTAAGTTCATGCCGAACTGGTGTATGTTGTCTGGTGATCAGTCCCGCAGGAGGCATCCTGTAGTGTAAACCGCAGTAGACTAACCTCAGTCACTCTGTGAGTGGGGGTTAAAACTCATTCCTGCAGTGAAAGCCTAGCAGTGCTGCATTATGAAGTTTAGTTTTCCAGAAAAACAAAAAGGAAGAGTCATCTGAAAGAGCTGCAAGAAAGGCACATGCAAATTTCCAGATCAGACAAAGGTTTCAAGTGGCAACAATTTTTTTTCCTCTCATCTGTCTGCAAGAGAAATAGTTAAAAATCGAGCTAATTTTCCCACAGTCATGTGGATGAATGATAAACAGGAGACCTCCTATGACATGCAGAATTATAGAAACCATACTCGATAACATTTTGTCCTAGAGGCTGATGGTAAGGTCTCTCCATCTGCCAAGACCTGAGATGTGCTCTAAATTAATTTCGAGAAGATTTTCCATCTCATTGGCGATAAGCATCAAAAGAATCTCATTAAGATTGTATAATCAATCATGTAAAAGGTAGAAAATGCCAAAATCTTACACTGCATATCCCAAAGAGCTGGAAGAGATTGCTATACAACCTTAATTCAGTCCTTAATTTCCATTTTGCAGTCCCTAATTTCCACCCCTCTTAATCAGGACACTACAAGATTTGTATCTTCAAGCAGCAGAGAAATGAGTATGGTATCTGACACCAGGATTTATTGTTCATATCCCAATTTGTAAGAAGCAAAGGATTTTTTTCCTATCACAGACTGCAACAAGAGGTTTGTTAAAGAAAGTTTCAGTGATCCATCTTTTCAGCTTTGCTGTTAGTTTTTGCTAAATATGATCTCCAAATCATTTCCTGTTTTGCTTTCAATTACATATTTTTCTCATTATATTAAGGAATAAGTATATTTTTAATTTATTTGTTTCTTGAGGGCTGGTAAAAAACCTGAGAGAGTAAGAAATAGTCTGTTTAGATTTCTCAGCTGGTTACTAAATTAAATCTAAAACATTACTTATGTCTGCTGTCATGTTGACTGGGGAGTGTTCCAAGATTATTTAATTTATAAATGCTTCCTCTCGTCATCTAATAAGTCTAATTTATCTCAGAATAAAAGATGTTTAAATGTTAATTTAAGTTCTTTTTGCTGATGAGGATAGCTGCTGTTAGGTTAAATATCTTGTTTAAATCAAATAAGTGATTAGAACACAAAGTAAGATACAAACTACATGAATCACCTACTAAGAAACTGCAACGTATGTGTATATATAGCTTTGATATATACATTGAGATTTTAGGTTAAGAAGTTACGTTTTAAGTTCTCTGACCAGTAAATCTTTTAATAGGCTTTCAATAGTTTATTCTTAGTTCTTCCTAAAGCTTTTCAGTTAAGTAGGAACTAATCAGCCACAGAGAGATTAATCCAAATGTATTGTATCTTTAAATTATGTGTAGCTATTCTGGGATTCTTAACACTTGATTCTTTGATAAAGGTATTATTCTGGCTGTAAACTTAAAGATCAAACCCCACCGATCTCCTTCAACAATTTTTCACTATTATGGAACTTAATACTAAGTCATAGCATAGTGTTTGCTACTTTCTGCAATCTTCTGACTGTATCATTTCTGGATTCTTTCTCATGGAGAAGATTAAAGAACAAAATCTTAGTCTCAGTTTATGTGACTGAGGTATTCAGACAAGGTCAAGAATAACAGAAGTCACATTTTGCATGGCTTGATCAGTAGAGGTATTTGGGGGCATGTGAGGAACTTGGACTGACTCTTTCTCAAACACAGTAGGAATTCAAGTCTCACATTATTGGCCATCATCCAATACAGAAGTCCCTGAATTGGAGCCCTTTAATCTAGCTTTTGAAATGATGCTCACCTTGACACAGAATAAAGCCATCTGTTGAAATCTTTGCATATTTTCAAAGATTAAATTATTCTTTTTCTTCTAAATAAATCCCATGTTTTTATATTTTCCTTCCAGCTTAAACTTTGCAAAATATGGAAAGAATTCCAGAAACCTAAGTTTAAATCTTGACTCAGTTAAAAAGTATCACATCATTCAACCACATCAATCAATATCAATGTTCTTCACATTAACTAATGATATGGTAGTAGAACAGCTCCGGCTAGAATATTGTGTTACACTCTGGAAGTGATTTATCAGAAAGATGGACATATTGGAGTGAGTTCAGAGAAAAGCAACCAAAATCATTATGGAGAAAAAGGGAATGACCTGAAAAGTCTAACCGTTTAGACAGCAGTTACCATCAAAATACTTATGTTTACAATTTTCAGATAATTACACACATTTTTAGTACCACATAATTTTAATGGTGATTACAGTAGTTTAGTGTAAAAGAGATGATAAGAGTTTAAACATACCTGGTGTGCATAAAAAGCAGCAAAGGGACAGAAAATATTTAGCATAACATTACATCAAAGAGATCATAACGAGACGTGACTAAGAGGTTATTCTTTCAAGGGAAATATATTTGGAATTATGCTGGTTTTGAATGGGATAGAATTATTTTCTTCATAGCAGATGTATGGCACTATGTTTTGGACTGATACTGAAAAAAAATTGTTGATAACACAGGGAAGTTTTAGTTATTGTTGAGCAGTGCTTACAGAGTCAAGGCATTTGTCACACTGCCCCACCAGTGAGTAGGCAGGGGGTGCACAAGAGGTTGGGAGGGGATATAGCTGAAACAGCTGACCCCGATTGACCTAAGGGATATTCTATACCATATGACATCGTGCTCAGCATATAATACTGGGGGAAAAAGGAAGGAATGGGTGACATGTGGAGTGATGGCATTTGTCTTTCCAAGTAACAGTTAAATGTGATGGAGCCCTCTTTTCCTGGATGTGGCTCTAAACACCTGCCTGCTGATGGGAAGTATTGAATTGATTNTGAAAGGGTGATTGGTCATTGGAATGCGCTGCCCGGGGTGGTGGTGGAGTCACCATCCCTGGAGGTGTTTAAAAGGAGATTGGATGAGGCACTTAGTGACATGGTTTAGACAAGAGTAGGTGTTGGTATTGGGTCATAGGTTGGACTTGATGATCCCAAAGGTCTTTTCCAACCTTGTGATACTGTGATTCGGTGCTTAGTTGCTTGCTGTGGTTAAACCATGATAGGCATAGAAGTAAATTCTTGAAACTGAGCACCCTCAGCCTTTCAACTCATTTTTCAAGTATGACAAAATAAAAGATACAGTGTGGCTCGTTTAAACCTAGCGTGATAAAACACCCACTGAATGTCCAAGACTGATAATCCCAGACCCAAGTGCAAGACAGACAAATGATCTAATAGTTCCTTTTTTTTTTTCATTTTGCCTATTGTATGATTTTCTTGTTATGTTAGAAAGTGAAGAATTTATTTTCCATCCCTCAGATATATTTATCAATTTGCTCTTTTTCAACATACAAAGTCAGCCTTTTTCTACATGGACAACACATCCAGCAGTTTTTGACAAAGAAGGAAGTGATTATGTGGAATAAATTTCTGAGGCTACTAGGCTATATTTGATAATGTAAAGATGTTCATGCTGAAGAATACCTGAAATAAAAACATAAACAGCAAAACCCCAAACCCCTATCTTTAACAATATATGTATACTGCATAAACATAAGTAAATTAATGAATTATAAGGCTTTGGCACTAAATTCAGTACTAGATTTCCAAAATAAAAAAAGGAATATAAATGCATATAATTTTTTGTCTTAGGTTCTACTATAAGAGCTAATTATGCTTTTTTAAAGACAGGCAAAATTTTTAAACCTCTCTTTAAAAATTATTATATGTATACACTATATATAAATATGATTTAAAGCTTCTAATTAGGATAATTTTCCAGATGTAAATTTGATCTATTTCTCTTCCTTTAATTTATAATATCTTTACCTAGATGCTTGAATTCCCAGTTTCTCTCTTACTTCTTTAGTCTCGATACCTAAGTATGTCACCTGAAATTGAAATGTGAAATGAATTAATTTCCATTTTAGCAGTGAATAATGCACATTTTGAGACCATAATCTTTGTTGTAGGAAAGCTAGGGATGGAAGAATCTCAAAGCATCCGCTAGTGTGTTCTCTTACTTTAAGACGGGTAGCTTCTCAGGAGCTGTTCTTAAAGTTTTCTACTGGCGGAGAATGCCCAGCCATCTCAGCCAACACATGCTAACAATGAGATGTCCTGACCATTATACTTAATTTTAGGAAGTTTAACATAATGTCTTGATTGACTCTTAATACATTTTAAGTTTAATTTCTCTCAGTTTCAGATTCAATTTCTCAGAACAGGTTTTGAAGTATTTACTTTAGATTGGTTTTCAAATTTTAATGTTCTTAAAAACAGGATATCAGATCAATATACTGGGTGGCTGGAGAGAATTAACGGCAAATAACTGATGGATGTTTAATTTTTACTTAGTATGTCCTTCCTGTTTCATCACTTTTAATCTTTATGACTTTTGGGCTTGTTATTTGAGTACGTACTCATTCTCATCACATGTATAATGGCAAAGAAATGCTGGGAAGCCAATACTTCCTTTAACTGCAAACCTATTTTAGCTTCTGCCTGATTTTCATAGTTGACCCTAATTTGTGATGCTGCTTGCTTTTGACTCATAGAAACTCTCTCACAACTTGCTGTTTAATGAATTCTTATACTGGTCTCATTAAAAGTCTGCAGAATAGTAGATACTTTTTTCCCTCTTGTATCCAATATGTGTATTTCTGTTTTCCTATATCTGGTAAAAACTAATTGTGAAGAAAGGTTAGCTAATTAGCTAAGTGAAAAGGTTCTGTGGTGTCTGGTCCCACTTATTGGCTTCTCAATAGTAAAAAGGATAAAAACAATCAAAATGTTCCTGTCAAAAATGAGATGTGACAAAAATTTTACAGAAGTAGAAGAATAATTCAGATTTATGTACTAGATAAGTTTAAACAAGAAGCTGTGGGAAAACGTCATTTTTTAACATGAAGAACTGCACAAACCCTGTGTATCATTCAGTTTTGTAGATGAGGAGAAATGAATAACTCTATTTAGGTTTACTTAGCTGTTACACTTTTAGCAAAATTATGAACCAAACATGACCTTGTGCATATCTCAGCCTATACAGAGTCTAAAACAAGGATTCTGAGAACCTTCACCTACCTTCCTTTTAGATCCCATAGATGTCATGAAGATGCAGCTTCAAAAGTTCCACAGAACTCCAAAGTTCCCTTCAAAGTTGCCTGGAACTGGGAAAACTGGAAATCAGGAACACAGAAAAGCATTTGATTTAATTCTTTTGGATAAAAGCAATTATATTTAAGTGTAAGCATGGAGTCTAATTTCCCTAGAGCTGACAAACATTGATGACTAAAAAACTATAAAATGGAACTGCTGACTCTGACAGGTTGTTACTTCCTTGTGCCAGCAAGAAGGGGAAAAAAAAATTGCAGTATGTGCCATCTAGAAAATAACTATTGACAGATACCAGACTGAAACATCTGGAAAATACACTACTAAAATATTCTTCATTTTCAAAAACACTTGTAAAAAATTATTCCACCTTGATACAGAAAATACAGGATGCAAATATAATTTTGCAAATTTTGTTCAAGATTTGAATTCTGTTTGTAGTAGCAAAGATAAGTGGAGGAAAATCTAATACTGTTTTGAAAGAACTGGCTCTCAGGATAGCCTGAAGGTTGTTGAGCTGGAAGCTAACAGGTAAAACAGATGCTGAATGAGAAGGAGAAATAAACTGTACAGATGCACTGGTTTTAAACAGTACCAAGTTGATAGACTACCTCTGTCAGATTTTTGCTACTTCTTTTCCCCTTGTGTCTTTAAAATTACAATTCTGTGGTGCTTTCATTGTTTTGGGAACACAAGAGGATTTCTATTGTCAACAAGTCTATGTTTTCTATACATCTTGCATATGTGTACATCTTTAAAAGGCATCTCTGCCCGAGCTTTTTGCTGCTGGGTTCTGTTGCTGTATGTGAGCACTTGTGTGTGTACACATACATTTTTTATTTGTCTTAGACAAAATAAAAAAAATCCAGAAAGAAATTTTCCATTTTGCACTTACCTTGTGTTCATTTATGTACAATTGCATTACTTCTGCAGCTGTAGGATGGCTGATTTTTAAATAAGAGATTAACTAGAGAACTTGTTCCTATAAAAAAGTGTAAATTCTGGGAAATTCTCCAAAAATATCATTAATATTGAACTGAGTAAAAAGCAAATTTAAAGGCTGCAACAATTAAATAAGAAAGCAAAAGAGAAAATAAAGAGCAATAATCTGAAAAAAATAAAACTGTTTTAAGAAAACTCTACAGAAGAAGCGCTAAAAAATGTGCCATATCTCTGAATTCAGATACACACATTACAGTAACAGTAGCACAGATGTACAACAAATTTTATCTACGTCCTTTATGAGGGACAAATAATAATTAGTATTGGGCATTATATTTCAATGAAACTGAAAATCAGTTCAAGGAATCATAGAATCACGGAAT
>VWPV01014250.1:0-17911 GCA_013389885.1 Geococcyx californianus
TCTGGGGGTTTAGTGATAATGATGCTCGTCCTTTTGTATGGACACAAGAGAGTGTTTCATCCCAGTCCTTCACCCCTTCCCCTTTCAGGTTTGCTACAACAGCTTTTGGGAAATTTAACCTCTCTCTAGAGGCCAAGGATATCTTACTCTGTGATTTGTCTGCAAGTTTGTGTCATTATGGTCTATCTTAGGTATGAAGCAAGAGCCAGGGTTTGTTGAGAATGCACCCAGAAGCCCACCCCAGGGGCGGGAAACTTTGAGTGGCATGGGTGGTGGGAGGACATGGGCAATTTTTAAAAAATCGCTCTGCTCCAATAACACAGAAGTTCACCCTCAAACAACTCCTAAACCCCACGAAGGTAACAAAATCTGTGAGGGAGAGATGCTGTGGTAGATCCATGAAGGGGCAACTCATAGATGCATGTGGGGCTCTGGCCAATGCCTACCAAAAGCTGCTCGATATCTTGCAGAACCCCCAGTGAGAAAAAGGAGAGAGTGAAATGCTTGATGTCAAGGTGACTCGGGACATGGCTAAACCAAGAGAAGGGTTTGAGCTGATGGAAGTTGCCTATATCCAAAAAAGGAAATATAAGACAAAATCAGTTAGTCCAGCGGATGACACGAGAGAAGTGGCTCCTTCACAGATAGCAGATGCAAAACCAGAGACCATTACTGAATCGTTGTTATTTGACAGTCTCTCTAGTTTGCGGAAAGACATTACTCGATGGCTGGGCGAGCCCATCCTGACTTGGTTGATCTGAGTTTGGGACCTTATGGGTGAAAGCTTGAAACTCGATGGTACTGAAGCCAGGTTTTGGGGGTTTCTTGAACAGGCATTTGTGAGGGAATCAAACCCCCTTTCACTCTTATTATGACTTTTAACGAGTGTGTGAGAGAAGTTTGTTTACAGAGATATCCTGCAGGAAAATCATCTAAAGAGGACTTGGAAGACTATGGAAGAAGGGATCCTACATCTGAGGAGATGGCACTGTTAGAAGTGCTTTTTGGAAGGGATGGGCAACCCAGTAGTGACCCAGACAAGGTCAGGTGCACATCACAGATGTGGTAGAGCCTTTCCTACTGGGGGCCAGCCATATACTTCCATTTCATGACTTCCATGTATTCGGCGGGAAAACAAGAGATAGTGAACTCTGTAACGAGTAAACTCAGGACATACGATGAAAGGCCCATGACCCAATACGGGCCCATACCTCTGCTGTAAAGACATAAGTTGAGAGTCTCAGGGATGAGCACAGGAAATTTAGAGAGGAGATTAAGAAGTTTTCAAGAGGCATCAAATGTGAATCAGAGTTTCCAAGGTCAGAGCCAGACACCTCCCAGCTAGGGAAAGTGGATAAACTTCACAAACAGATCTGTGATATTTCCTGATTGACCATGGAGAAAACATGAGACGATGGGACAGGAAACCTATCTGTGCCCTAGCAGCCTGAGTACAAGAATTGAAGGAGAGCAAAAGAAAATCAGCAAGAGTAATTTTAATGCCAGTTTCCCATGGGCAAGGATCTGACCCACTAGAGGAAACCTCCCAAATATATTAATCAGGAAGGAGCTTTGATCGCTATAACCAAGACCAGTGTTAGAAAGGCCCTGCCTCTGGCCAAATAGAGGCACAGGACAACCGTGTCTATTGGACTGTGTGGATCCAGTGGCCTGATTCATCAGACCCACAAGGATACAAAGCTTTGGTTGATATTGGTGCTCAGTGAACAGTAATTCTATCAGGACATGTGGGTTTGGAAGCTATTGCTATTTCTGGGGTGACTGAGGCGGTCTCAAGAATTGACTGTGCCGGAAGCTGAAGTGAGCTTGACTGGGAGAAACTGGCAGAAAAAACCCATTGTGACTGGTCCAGCCACCCCATGTATCCTGGGCATTGACTGCCTCAGGAACAGGCATTTCAAGGATTCAAAGAGATATAAATGGGCTTTTGGAATAGTTGTTGTAGAGACAGGAGAGGTCAAACAGTTGAATTCCTTGTCAGGTCTCTCAGAGAGTCTTCTGCTCTTGGACTCCTAAAGGTTGAGGTACCGATTGTCAACAAAACAGTGCATCATCGACAATACCAAATGAACCATGACTATGTGATCCCCATCCATAAGATGATCTGAAAACTGGAGAACCAAGGGGTGATCACTAAGACCCATTCACCCTTCAATAGCCCCATTTGTCCTGTGTTTAAGTCTGATGAAGAATGGAGATTGACTGTGGACTATCGTGACTTGAATGACGTAACTCCACTGCGGAGTGACACTGTGCCAGACATGCTGGAACTCCAGTATGAACTGGAATCCAAAGCAGCGAAGTGGTACGCCACGATTGACATTGCTAATGTGTTTTTCTCCATCCCCATAGCTGCAGAGTGCAGGCCACAGTTTGCTTTCACTTGGAGGGGTGTGCAGTACACCTGGAACCGATTGCCCCAGGGGTGGAAACATATTTCCACCGTCTGTCATGGATTGATTCAAGAAGCACTAGAGAAGGGTGAGGCTCCAGAACATCTACAGTACATAGGCAACATCATAGTATGGGGAGACACAGAAGGAGAAAAGGGAAAGAAAATCATCCAGAATTCCCTGGGAGGTGGTTTTGCTATCAAATAGAGTGAGGTTAAGGGACTGGCCTGAGAGATCCAGTTCCCGGGAGTGAAGTGGCAAGATGAACATCGTCAGATTCCAACAGAAGTCATTGACAAGATCGCAGCAATTGTGTCCACCAACCAGCAAAAAGGAAATACAAGCCTTCCTGGGTTCTAGATGCATATCCCAGAATACAGCCAGATTGTAAGCCTTCTCGGTAACCTGTAAGATTTCCATTGGGGCCCTGAAGAGCAGCAAGCCTTTAAGCAGATTAAGCGGGAGATTGCTCATGCTGTAGCCCTTGGACCGGTCAGGACAGGACCAGATGTGAAGAACGTGCTCTACTCTTCAGCCAGGAATAACAGTCTTTCATGGAGTCTTTGGCAGAAGGTACCTGGCGAGGCTCAAGGCTGACCACTTGGATTCTGGAGTCGAGGCTACAGGGGATCTGAAGCCAAATACACCCCCACTGAGAAAAGATCTTAGCTGCTTATGAAGGGGTTCAAGCTGCCTCAGAGGTAACTGGAACAGAAGCTCAACTCCTCCTGGCATCCCGATTACCAGTGCTAAGGTGGATGTTCAGTGGACAGGCTGCCCCCACACATCATGCCACTGATGTTACCTGGAGCAAGTGGACACAGTGTGTCTGAAATGGAAAACCAAATCACCCTGGGATTCTGGAAATCATCCTGAACTGGCCTGAAGGTGAGAACTTTGGTCTAGCAGATAAAGAGGAAGAGGTGGCACATGTAGAGGAAGCTCCTCTGTGCAATCAATTACCAAAAGAGGAAATACATTACAACCTTTGCACTGATGCTTCCTGTTGCATCGTGGGGACAAATCAAAAATGGAAAGCAGCCGTGTGGAGCTCCACATGACAAATTGCCGAAGCTACTCAGGGAGAAGGTGGGTTGGGTCAATTTGCAGAGCTCAAAGCTGTCCAACTGGCCACGGACATTACTGAACGAGAGAAGTGGCCAAGGCTTTACCTCTACACTGACTCTTGGATGGTGGCCAATGCATTGTGGGGATGGTTAGACCGATGGAAGAAAGCCAACTGGAAGCATAGAGGGAAACCCATCTGGGCTGCAGATGTATGGCAAGATATCGCTGCCTGAGTAGAGAAGCTGATTATGGGAGTCCACCATGTGGACACACACGTGCCCAAGGATCGAGCCAACAAGGAACGTTGCAGCAGCAAACAGGCAGACAGAGCTGCACAAGTCAAGGTGTCACTGATAGATCTGGACTGGCAGCAGCATAAGGGAAAATATCAGATTTTTGGGGGGATATTTTTAGGGGGGCAGTCAGGGTGAGGAAATCTCACAGACAAATGAAGAGACATGCAAAACTTATCAAAGTGTCAGTTTTGATTTTCTTATTTGGAAACATGCTACTCAACTAACTTCCAGCATGAAATCACACCTTAATAAATGCTGTAAATAAAATTCTCGGTGTAATAAACATACCATTGCAATCTGTGACTCAGACAGGGACTCTTAATTGTTGATAAATGAATTCTTTTTTCTCCATGACTTTCTACCATGAAGCTGTTGTCCCAGGTTAAACCGCTAACCAGGTATAGAGAAAGTAGAAAGATATTTTCCATTTCTCTTTTCTTTATTTGTGGGTATTTGAATAACATAGTCTTGATCCTATGGATGGCAATAGGGAGGGTATAGATGTTCCTTATGTGGCTTTAAGAGCAAGTAGTTTTTTTAAAGTTTCCTATATTAGGACTCTCTTTTAATGTAGCAAACATGGGTGGTTTTGTTTGTCAGGGTTTTCTTTAAGAAATAAACAGAGTGAAAGACTTAAAAAGGTAGATGAACTAATCATTATATACTGTCGATGGCATTCTACAGATTTAATTGTAAGATTAGAGAAAATACACTCTAAAACAGTTACATTGTTTGTATTTAGATATTTCTCTGCTGCTTTTGCAATTCATTAAGTTGTTTGCTTCCCAAGCCACTGCCTTCCTCCAGAAAACATAAAACTTACAGTATTACTGTGATTTACTGCAAGAATCATTGTGACATCACAGAGCCCACAGTGAGACGTAAGACTGGGAAACAAATCTATTCTAATAAGGATTTATAAACATATACATTGGAATTGTACACCAGACTGTGAATGAAACCAGATTCCCATTCTGGTCCGTAAATTACCTTTAAAGAAACACATTTTTTCTTCTTCTAATGATTCGTACATATGTGAACATATAGTCATAGTGTATTTCAAGTAAATGTAAAAGTTTTATTATCTCTGTTGTAGCTAATTTCTGGGATTCTTTTTGTTAGATACACTTACTCCTCATTTTATTACTATCATCTATCTATGACAGAATAATTCCTTAGAAATGAAAGTCTGGGTTTTTTTTCATATTCTTGACTGAATGTATTTTGGCATAAATGAATATATGTTTCTGTTGTTCTCTATTTCTGCAATTTCATAGAAATCAATTGTTTTCCTCCTTGACTTTGAGTGATTTTATTGACAGGCAACAGAATTAGGTGCAGTTCCATAAACCATCCTCTCAGGTAGCACTACAAACATCAAGAAACAAACAAATATATCACAGAACAAACAACAAAAAACCCTAGTGAAGAATTCTAATTTCCATTGCCCTGGCATGGTGTTGGTATAAGGAGATAAGCTAAGTGAGAGTGCAGAATTTCAAAATTACCATAATAGCAGGCGAAATCCATTTGCTCTCTTTGTCAGACTAATTATAATCATGATGTCTTTAGTAAAATATTGTTCATATTCAAAATAGTCTATTATCAATTGCTCTTTTCTGTGACTTTTCATATACTTATTTCATTTGAATACCATTGTAGACTTCAAAATATATTCAGTATTGGGTACTTTGAACTTTGTTCAAGGGTGCATTATAATTCTGCAGAGAATTAGGCCTGTAGTTTCCTGAAAAGCCTGGGGGAAATGAGAAAAAGACACCCAAACCGACCTTCTCCTCTCAAAAACCTAAAATAAAATTTTATGCACAAATAAAATTTCACAGTGATCAAAGCTTGGAATATGAAAGGAAGAAATCTTTGCGCTATACACCAGCAAAGATGGGTTAGCATAGAGTTCAGAAAGTTTTAATACACAGTTGGAGGCAGGTATTTTGGCAATTAATTTCCAGTCCCAACTATAGAATTCACATACATTCAAGAGGTGATCCTTCAAATTGTGCTTATTCCTTGGGTAAACTTTTGAATGAAAAATAATGTCACCTACGTCTCCACTGGAAACCAATACAAAACTACATTTTATGTGCTTCCTTTTACAGCTCTGTAATGAAAAATAGAGTTTCCTCTCCTAGGGCATTTTTGATTTCTCTGTAGATCCAAGAAATACTAAGTATATAATAAACACTGATTGCATCGTCTTGGACAACTTTGCTTATTAATTGCAAAACCACATCCAAATGATACCATATCAGATTCTATACTAGATGCAATATGTAGCTAATAATATGGGAAAGCCAAAGCCCAGTTGGAGCTGAATTTGATGAGGAACGTAAAGGAAAACAAGAATGGATTTTACAGCTATGTAAACAGCAAAATGAACACTAGGGAAAACGCAAGCCCACTGCTGATTGTGTCTGAGAAACTGCTGATGAAGGAGATGTATAAAGCAAAGATACGTAATGGTTTTTTCCCCTAAATATTTCTTGGGTTTTTTTAAAATATATTACTATAATAAATGGATGTTTTATTACAACAATAGAAGACGGAGCCATTACTACATATACACATTGAAGGAAGAGGAAAAGTGGAAATATGAATAACCTTACTTTGAGTTGATAACATTCTTGCCACTGAAACCCGGCCAAAGATTCAATCAGTCCTGTACATAAGAACAAATCAATCAAAGCTATTTCTCTCTAGTCTTGTTAAGGTAAAGATTCTATTGTCAGGAGCCATCTAAAGAAGGACAGGACAGGATGCATCCAGCTGAACTGTGACACGTGCGGGTGTAGCACACAGGTATCATTAAATTAATTGTAAAGCTCTTCTTGTGTATCTTTATTGCATACAAATTAAAAAAACCAGTGTTAGTTATGTAATATGAATTTCATATTTTTCCTTGGCTTTTTCATAAATTGTACATACAAGCTATAGTCATGAAAGAGATCATGTTTTTACTTGGCAAATAAGAGTCTGGAAGACCTTTATGACGTTTTTCTTGCCACAGCCTTAAATGAAAATTGTAGCTCATTACTTCATTGAAATAGAACAACAACAAATCTTTTTAACTTCTAACATTCAGTGTGTAAAACTTAGACAATTTCCAAAGGATCTTAAAATTTAATGTAATCTTCAGGAAGTTACAAGCAAAGAATGAAAAAAATGAAAGAACTGCAAGATGAGAGCTTGAAAATAAATCAGAATAATTTATGTATGTAAGCAAATTAATCGATTGACTAAATTTAAATACACAATTCTATGACAAATTATGCTGAAAATGAAATTGCTCACTGAAATAGAAACAGCTCCCTTGAGGCTGCCTATGTTGTGCAATCCTATCATGAAAAGCACCAATGTAAAATGGCTTCGTCTTACTCAACACATTTATGCATTTGGAGAACTAACTGGCTGAACTTTCAGGTGGGGTTTTTTTGTGACTTGTCTCATTTTTCACTGAAGTGCAGACACACAACTTTGGGAAAGCAGGATGGATCACTAGCAGGATTCTTGACTAAATTTTGATTCATTCAGTGAAATTCACCATTAAAGGCAATCAACATAGATGCCCATGACATCATTCTAACTTCTCCTTTCCAGGGCTCAGCTAAGCATGCACACTTCATATTGCATAGTGCTTTTAAGAAATCAAAAACCTGAAAATTAAGCTGTTTAATATTTTGAAATATAAGACTTTACTTGTCTACTCTGTTAGATTTATTAATATAATCCCAATGCTACCTACTCTGCTTAAAGAGTAGCTTTGCATGCTTCCATATGTAGAGACCCCGAAATTTCTTATGAAACATACCTATTGCTGAATTGAAAAAGTAATTGAAGAACAAATACATCATAAGCGTGTCCCTAAGTTGTGTGGCTGTTTCTATGACTATATTTGTTTTGTTTAAATGTATATTGTTTATCTATGTGTATCTGCATGTATGTATCTTTGTTGCATAGAAATGAAAGAAGGTAGTATCTACAGAACACAGTAGAATGTTGATCTGTTGGTAAAACCTGTAAATTGAAAACAAACCCAAACCCTATAATTAATGACTTTGAAGTGGTAATAAGAATGTAAATGAAGCAAATCTTGTTGATTGCCTTTGTAAGAGACATGAGAAGGAAAATAAATAATGGTGAAATAATATGAAAATGAAACCTCTAGGAAAGAATCTGATTTTGAGATTCTGAGGGAGTGTATTGTAAATAGCTGTGAACCACTAAATTTGAAGCTGTTAAGCCATAGCTAAATTTTCCAGTCAATCTTAGTTACCTTATTATTTGTAGATATACTATATTTTACGATAGTCCTGTCTGTCAGAAACAGAGGCACAACAGAATTAAAGGAAGAAATGTTCATATTCTCGAAGACAGAGTTCAGGTTTCTACAGAAAAGTAGTCATTCCTTCAGTGTATTCTGAATGGTTTTCTTTTGCTCTGGAGATCAGATTCCAGCTGTTCTTTCAGATCAGATAATAAGAAAGAAAGAAATAAAGCATGAGAAGGGCAGGCAGATGGAAGACCTTCAGGACAAAGGTCTGCTGCTGTTATAAGGAGTTGCTGATGCTATAATGAAGGATCAAAGGAAAGGAAACCAAACTGTCTCTGGTGCTTTCGGGAGATAAGTTTTGACAAAGAAAACAAGAAGAGAGAGGTCTTCCAACCCCACAGAAGAGTTCTCTTTTTCTCTTGTCACAGCTCTGAAGGAAAAAAGTTCATGAGATATTAAAATAAAAATAGTCAAAATATTAAAATCATGTAGAAATTAAGATACTGTTATAGGTGAGGATTGTAGTGTTTGGGGTACTGGCTTTTTTAATTAATAATGAGTTTGGATACAGCTGAGCTACCTCTCTCAGAGGCATTAAACTAGGCATTATTAATTAGCATGTTGTGTATTCCTACTGATTGAAGAAGGATCCTTGGTAGTTTTTCTACTCCATTCTCTGGTTCTTCTTACGCTATTGCAGCTTGCTCATGTACGATATGAGTCACTTTTAGGAATGGCTGAGAATTAAAGTTCAAAATACATGGTTCCCGTTTCAGGGGAGAGCAAGAAATCTGTATCTGAAAATTCACAGTAAGGACTCTTTATGGCACCTAGGAGAATTCCTTTATTTTACTTAGGAGCTGAAGTTTAAATGCATCTGGTTATACCTGAGGAGAAATAAATAGAGATAAGAATGGTGAGGAAAAAGAACACTGAGTCCCAATCAAAATAATTCATTTTTTAGTAACTCAGCTTGAAATATGCAAGATTTGCAGGTTTCAGTTCAGTGATGTAAGAGTGAGAAAAACATTTGTTATTCCTGGCTAACAAGCTCTCATAGCACTTTAACCTTCCTAACAGCTTCTGTGTCTTTCAAGATAATACAGATCTGTAGCAAAACACGGTAGAGCCAAACACTTTAATTAAATTCAATCAACAAACTTTTTCATCCTCTGTTATTTGAGCAATATCTAATGGCACTGGAACTAAGGTTTATTTCTGTCATGGGAAACTTCTTCACAATCAATTATAAGAAACAAAATACTATGTAGTAGTATAACTATATGTAGTGACAGCAGCCTTGGGTTTACAACGAATCGATCATTTTATAATGACACATCTTTGTGGATTGAGTGCTTTGTAATTCTGAAAAAGTTATGCTGATTTAAGAAAACACAGTATCACAGTATTGTAAAGTTGGAAGAGACCTTTCAGATCATCAAGTCCCACCTATGGCCCAACACCTACACCTACACCTACTACCTACACCTACTTGTCAGTTACACCATGGCACTAAGTGCCTCATCCAAATTCTCTTTGAACACCTCTAGGGATGGTGATTCAAGGCATTGATTTCCTTGGCTCATAATCAAAGGAATCATGAAGAAAGGGGGTGTATAATACGACTTAGGGCTGAGAAAGCGATTACTTTTAGGAGTTCATTTCTATTAATATGAAACCAGTAAAATAACGAATGCATAGTGAAGATTATGGTTTGGCTCAGTTTCCTCTTTGATCAACACATAGCTGACCAGCTGTATTAGCGAAAGCAAACTATGCCACTTAAAATGACATGTGAAGAAGGATCTTGTTGCCCAGCACTTGATTCTGTTGCAGACTTCTCTCTAGGATGTTTTAGCATGCTTTAATGTCACAGTTTATTCTTACATTCAAGAAATTCACCTTTAAGTTTGTAGTCTGGTAAAATGATCGGTTATTTCAATAAATTGAGTGCCCATGTTGGCATTTCCTTGAACGCTTAGTTGGAGATTTTGAATGTTAGAGAAATTATTAGTGGTATTTTCTTTGCCAGAAATTGTTCTGAAACTGGAACTGGAGCTATATAATGGAAATGAGCTTATACACTTGGAAGGTATTTTTTATACTGGATGAATACATAGGGCAAAACTTCTCTGAGTGAAAAGTTGTACAGATCTCTTTCTAGTCACATACCAAAAAAACCCCCCATGAAATTATTTTTGTCTTCCTGCAACAACTTGATTTGTGGATGTAGAACCAGAAGCAACCTTTAAGGTCACATGAAAATATTCCTGAACAATTAGTTCTCCAGCATCCTCTTTCCTTTACACTATCCAGAATGAAAGGTTGTAGACTGTTTTGGGAATAAAATACACTCCCTGTTTTAGAACAGAAATGTACATCATTTACTTGGAAACCTTTCCAGGCTATTACAGATATTTTATAACATATATGCAGGAAGAAGACACAAAAAGTCAGACACAAAATTAGAGTTGAAACTGGACACTGTTGTGTCAGACACCAAGAAGGGTTTTTTTAAATATGTTTACTGTAAGAGGATGTCTGAAGAAAACATAGTCATCTGACTAACAGGGACGATGAAAAAGCGGAACCATTTATTGATCTTTTTTTGCATCAGTCTTTAATAATGATAGACTTTAATAATAGTGATAGTCCCCTTACTCAGAAGACCATGTGTGTGGGAACAGCGACTTTCCTTTTGTGGACACTGAAATTGTAAGAGACTGGTTTTATCAGCTGGATGTTTTCATATTTGTGAGGCCTGATGGGATTCATCCCAAATTACTGAAGGAGCTAGTGGATATTATGGCAGGACCATTCATCTATTGAAGGTCTTGGGAGTCTGGGGAGGTGTCTGCTGACTGGAAGCTAGCCATTATTATTCCAATTTAAAAGAAGGGCATGAGGGGAAAGACCCAGGAAACTACAGACCTCTTTGTCTAACCTCAAAAAAAAAGTCCTGCAAAAGATATGGAGAAGATTCTACTGGTTACTATTGAAAGGCATTTGAAAAATAATGCAGTCACCAGGCACAGTCAACATGGTTTCACAAAAGGAGAGTCTCGTTTAACTAATTCAATATCCTTCTACGATAGCATCACCTGCCTAATCAATGAAGGGAATTCTGTGGATGTAGATTTTCTGGATTTTAGTAAGGCTATTGATGCTGTCCCTCAAAGCATCCTTCTGGACGAGTTGTC
This sequence comes from Geococcyx californianus, assembly GCA_013389885.1. Lineage (NCBI taxonomy): Eukaryota > Metazoa > Chordata > Aves > Cuculiformes > Neomorphidae > Geococcyx > Geococcyx californianus. The sequence continues at coordinate 11,267 of VWPV01014250.1, forward strand.
CCACTGTGAGATGAGGGGGTTCATGNTCAGGTACTGATCTAGGATGGAGTAATGCCAAGTAAGTATAGTTTTGGAGAGAAGTATCTGGATGTTGGCCCTGCAGAAAGGGATCTGTGGTTGCTGGCTGACAGCAGGTTCAATATGAGTCAGCAGTGTGACCTGGCAGCCAAGAGAGCAAACTGCATCCTGGGGTGCATCAAACACGGCATAACTAGTAGATCAAAAGAGATGAATATCCCTCTCTTCAGATTTGGTGCAGCCTCATCTTTAGTATTGTGTGCAGTTCTGGGCCTCACAATTTCAGAAGGATGTGTCAGTCCTTGGATGCATCCAGAGAAGGGCAACACAGTTGGTGAAAGGGCTGGAAGGAATGTCCTATGAGGAGCGGCTGAGGCCTTTGGGCTTGTCTAGTTTGGAGAAAAGGAGGCTGAGGGGCAGGTACTACCTCTAAGTATCGATAAGCCTGATATGTATCAGAGAGGTAATGGGGTACTGGTATGTAGAGAGGTCATTGGTCACACTTATTCCTGTGTAAATTAAGACTATCCTAGAGTTGGTGAAGGAAGTCACAGCTGCAAGGAGGAGCAGCAGACAGGACAAGGGATAGAAACTTGACTGATGAAGTGTTCTATGCCATACATGTCATATTCAGAGTAAAAGCTTAGGCATCTCAAGGGTCTAGCGATCTTTTTTCAGTGGCGGCTGTTCAGGAAGAACATCATCTGTCTGTCTGCCTCTGAACCTGATCAATATGTTCCTGAATCCAGTTCATAAGTCCAGCTCCCACCTGCTAGTTTTCCACTAAACTGTCTACATGAATTCGTCGTAGGTCATATAGATGTTATTTATTATAGATTTGCCTATTCAAGCATATATTATAATCAATGACTTAATGCCTTCTAAAAATTGGAGAAAATAAAAGAAAAGCTTTTGGGAACAGCGGTCCTTTAGCCATTGTTAACTAGCATAACTCCTCTGATTTCACTCATATACTGTCTATGATTTGAGTGTTCTGTTCACATAGCATTTCTTGGAGAAAGAAAAGGGGTGCAAGTTATCTTGTAGTTATATGAGAAAAATAGATGAAATTCAGAAAGTTTCTGTGTTCTTATTAGTGGGATATTCTGAATGTAAAACTTCATAGTATTTAACCAGCACACTGAGTAGAGGTTTGGGTTGTTGGTTTTTTTCAAAAAGGTTGTATGAAAATAATTAGAACATGTGGGTATTTTTAAAGGAGAAAAAAACCCAAACAAACTCAGCAGCATTTCAACATGCCAGCCTCAACATATTTTTGCTGAAGTGAGGGACTCTAGTGTGTTCTGTTCTGATAATGACAGGGCCATCAAACAATGAGCAACCCTAATGTGAAGCAGATCCTCAAGGAAATCTTATTACAGCAAGGCCAATATGGTGTTTGTTATTTCACACTCCTGTCTCAAATTTTACTGAGTCATTTATGCCATATGATGTCAAGGGAGTTGCTTGGTAAAAGCCTGCATGGTGTAGGCTGGGAAAGATTCAGTGCCTTGACAAAGCAGCATAGTCTCATTGCTAAAATGTGATTTTACAGTATTGAGAAGGTAAGTTAGCAAAAGGAACTAAATTACAGTAAACGCTTCTGCATTTAGTGACAGAACTATTTTCCATTGAGGACTTTCCACTTTCTGAGATGCAGTACCTGGAACAGATAAGAATTTAATTTTACTGCTAAGGGTGCAGTTAATAATAGAGGTAATAATTACAGCAGTGAAGTTAATGATCTCATTTTGTGCAGGCCTAGATACTGTAAAATGCTGTTGACTATTACCTGGATACATCAGATACTGGTAATGGAATTTCCTTAAGCTTGTCTGTGATAGAGAGAAAGAAGAAACACTTTAGATAGAATTAAGGTTTTCATACAAGCCTCACATTATGATCATAAAGGCAAAGTAACACAAGTAATAATGTATTTCCTTTATACATGTAATTTCAGACAAAATGTCTTCACAAATATCTGTCTCTGTCCTATTTTGAGAAAAAAATAGAGAGTTTACATGAATTATGACAATTTTTTCAGAAATAGTGTCTTAATTGTATTATCTTCATTTTAGAAATTGACATCTGTTAAAAGTTGTAGTTTGTCTAGAACTGGGTGGTAATTTAGGTTGTATTCATACCTTCGTATTTTTTATTCTTTTAAAAAATCAGATTCTTATCCTCAGGAACTTCCAGTTCTCAAGCTATGTTCAAGAATTATAAGTACTGGTATATGAAATAACACATTATTTAGTTTTCTAAAAGATGGATGCTGAGGTCCATGAGAAATGGCTGTCCCAAAATGTACCAAATTTTTTGGATGTGATTCTTTCAGGGAAAGCAAAGTGATTTTGAATATTGTAATTTCTCTGTGGATAAGTAAGAGTTGAATCCTAGCTAACTCAATATCACAGTATCACAGTATCACAGTATGATGCTGCCAAAATCAGACTCTCAGAACTATGAATCTGACTTAGAAAGACATAAGATTAGATTAAAAATCACAAGACAGAAGTAAAAGTAAACAGACATTGCACATGAATGTATATTTTGTAAGTATACATTATTAAACATTATACGTGCTCTAAAGTACATTTTAGAAATTGTTACAATAAGTCTTCAGTTTTGGAAATAAAATTTAAATTGCCAAACATTTGTTTTCAAGTAATTCTTTCAAAACTGTTAAAAAAGTGACAGAATTTTGTTGACAATTCTTCAGATGCCTTAATACTCTTTTTCAAGCAAAATCCTTATGCAATTATTTCATTGTACTAACTTGGAAAAAAATGTTGTACATTTCACGAGACAGAAATTAAAACTAAAGACTTCTCATTGCTACCTCACACATTTGTGTAATGTATAGTAAAAGAAATTCTGTCCAAGTAAGTTAATGCTATAGGCTCTCAGTTCAATAAAACATCTTTGTACAGGTAAACTATCATCATTCTTGCTCAAGTCCAACTAAAATAGACACATACTCCATCTGTTACATGACTTCTTCTGAATTGATCCTATATAAACAGAGGCACCAGACATGAGGAAAAGAAGCAGAAAGTTGAAGTGATCTGGTCAAGGGTAAACAACTGGGCAGAAGTTGAACAAAACCTCCTATAATCTTAAAATTTTATTCTGTGCTATGGTTTGGACACTGTGCCTATTTTTTCTGAAGTGAAAGGTTGCAGAACAAATCAGTGTCTTCACCTGCAAATAATGTGACAAAAAAAAAAAAAAGAAAGGAAGGAAGATGTTTGGTGTTAAGAATTGAGGGAAAAAGAAAATCCTTTTTAATAGAGTCAGGCCTTGATTTCTATTAANTACCAAATTTTTTGGATGTGATTCTTTCAGGGAAAGCAAAGTGATTTTGAATATTGTAATTTCTCTGTGGATAAGTAAGAGTTGAATCCTAGCTAACTCAATATCACAGTATCACAGTATCACAGTATGATGCTGCCAAAATCAGACTCTCAGAACTATGAATCTGACTTAGAAAGACATAAGATTAGATTAAAAATCACAAGACAGAAGTAAAAGTAAACAGACATTGCACATGAATGTATATTTTGTAAGTATACATTATTAAACATTATACGTGCTCTAAAGTACATTTTAGAAATTGTTACAATAAGTCTTCAGTTTTGGAAATAAAATTTGAATTGCCAAACATTTGTTTTCAAGTAATTCTTTCAAAACTGTTAAAAAAGTGACAGAATTTTGTTGACAATTCTTCAGATGCCTTAATACTCTTTTTCAAGCAAAATCCTTATGCAATTATTTCATTGTACTAACTTGGAAAAAAATGTTGTACATTTCACGAGACAGAAATTAAAACTAAAGACTTCTCATTGCTACCTCACACATTTGTGTAATGTATAGTAAAAGAAATTCTGTCCAAGTAAGTTAATGCTATAGGCTCTCAGTTCAATAAAACATCTTTGTACAGGTAAACTATCATCATTCTTGCTCAAGTCCAACTAAAATAGACACATACTCCATCTGTTACATGACTTCTTCTGAATTGATCCTATATAAACAGAGGCACCAGACATGAGGAAAAGAAGCAGAAAGTTGAAGTGATCTGGTCAAGGGTAAACAACTGGGCAGAAGTTGAACAAAACCTCCTATAATCTTAAAATTTTATTCTGTGCTATGGTTTGGACACTGTGCCTATTTTTTCTGAAGTGAAAGGTTGCAGAACAAATCAGTGTCTTCACCTGCAAATAATGTGACAAAAAAAAAAAAAAGAAAGGAAGGAAGATGTTTGGTGTTAAGAATTGAGGGAAAAAGAAAATCCTTTTTAGTAGAGTCAGGCCTTGATTTCTATTAAAAGCTTATATAATTTTTCCTTAAGAATGTTACAATTTACATTCTCTATTATATTAAAGCAAGAATTAACACAATAATCAGAAATGCCAGATACATGATATACATTCTATGTTCTCCTAATGTTTATATTAAAACTATTGCTTTTATTATGAATTGTGATTTTCTGGGATAATTGAGAGTGAATCTGAGGTGTTATTGGGTGTGTGGGGCTTGGAAGGATTTGTCATTTTCGCTACAGAATCCTAAAATTTAACTTTTTTGATATTAGATGCTTTCTATTTGTTTGAAAGAATATTATGGCATATATCTATTAATTTCAGGAAATTTGCTTATTGGAAACGCCTTTCCAAGTCAAGCAATACTAGCACAGCCAGCCAAGTATCACGGCCCTCTCCGTTAGCTTTTTCAAGCCAAAGCTGCTCTCTTCACCAGTTATAGCCAAAAGAAAGAATTCTACAGATTTGGTGAACAACAAATAAATAACAACAAATAAATAACAAAGGTTCAACAAAACATTTGACTTGTCATGTGTATCTGCATGTGATATCCCTATCTATCTATATATAGGATATATATAGGTTACGTATGTGTATATAGACTTATAGGGTATAATTATCCTGTTGTGCCAGGTGCGAGTGCCCAGGTACCGGCCCCCCCACTGCAGGGGTGGCCACTGTGAGGGCTGCCCTGTGCTGGACAGAGCTGGTTACCCAGGCAGGAGCAGGGAAAATGAGGAAGGAGCAGCACAGAGGAGCTGTTATAGGCTAACTGCAGCCCCTCTTTCCCCTTCCCCCTGTGCCTCTCAGTGGGGAGTAGGTAGATGGGTCGGGAATGAAGGAGCAAAGGTGAGTCTGGGAGAAGCTGGGGTGGGGAAAGGTATTTTAGCTGTTGTCTTTGTTTTTCACTAACCAACTCTATTCTAATGGGCAATAAACTAAATTAATTTTCCCTAAGCTGGAACTGGTTTTTATATGATGGTAATTGTTAAGGTACCTCCCTGTCCTTTATCTCAGCCCATGAGCTCTCCATCTTATTTTCTTTCCCTGTAAGAAATCTGCTTGGTGGGTGTGTGGCAGCCAGCCAAGGTCAACCCACCACATCTGTGTAATGAAATCTAGTATTGGGAATATAAATGTCAACCCGAATAATGTTTTAAAGGCATTAATTAAAAGTCTAATTTCTAATTTCATTAGTACATTGAATGAACATTATTTAAGTGGTAATTCCAGGTCATCTGTTTGCTGACTACTGTCTTCTGTTCCAACCGTAAAAGTCGTACGGTAAAGTAGATGTGGTATGATATGATAAATATATGTGTGCTGTGTTCTGAAATTTGAAATTGAGGCAACAAAAAGAAACTGTGAAGTAGCATAATTTTCATTACAATACATTAAATTCTTCAAAATTAATGCTGTATAGTGTGACAGGTAAGTGCGCATAGAATTTAACAAAAAACAAGTCCCCAACAGTAAAACCAGAGCTACAGTAAGAAATTTAAACAGCCGACTTGACCTGCTGAGCTCTCAAAAATCACTGTTTATAAAATATCTTCTCTGTACAAATCAAAAGTCTAATCTATAGATTAGATATCTTACAGATAAGACAAATTTTAACTTTTCTCTTTCTAATGAGTAGACCTGCCTGAAGATATTGAAGATCCACTCCTACCCACTGTCGTTAATGGATACTGCCTTATAGTTAGAAATAGTTATGCTGAAAATAAGTTAAATGTCATAGCTCAGCCTTGCCTATGATGACTTGCAACCAGAGCACATTCGACAATTCAGAAGGAGAATGTCTTAAACGATGGTATAACAGTTTTTTGTGCTTGTTCAGTACCTAATTAACATAGTGGTGCTGATCTATAACTAAGGCACTTAAGCAATACTTCGGCAATACAGTAATAGTAATAATAATGATTATGATGGCTAGCATAGAAAATGCAGGAACTTCAGAAACAATAAATTAAATAGTGCAAAACTTTCTAGAAAATTTGTCTGGAGGAACAGGAAATTCAACACTTTCATTTAAAAAAACATGAATCTTTGTAGACACGTCATTTTTCACTTCAAGACTCTTAGCACATCATGTGTACTTCATACACATGTCTGGTGCTGGGGTAGTTTTGTTTTATTTTGTTTTGTTTTTATTTTTTACTAATAGGTAGTCTCATTGGATTGAATTCTTCCCACACCAAGTACTGCCACATTAATCTATTGAAAAAAATATTGTTGGTTATAAAAGTAATCAGGAAATGTTTTGTTTCTACAGAAAGGAGTTTTAAAATTATTTTATTTTATT